>MJUU01011772.1:0-34588 GCA_002080025.1 Modiolus philippinarum
AGAACGCATTGATCATTTTTCTTGACACTTTGCAGGATTGTTGTTTATTATGGAAGAAAGCTCCTTGTGGATATTTCATTTCAGACTTATGGGACTTTGATTATTTCAAAATACATGAAATTGCGATTTCGATCACTTTTCTTGACACTTGGCTTGCCTCTATTATCAAGTTTGATCAGATGGAGTTCTTAATTTCAAGAATTTTTAAATCAGTTTGCTCTCTTTACACAGCTGTTTATTTTACATTAGAGATTACCGTTAGACGCTAGAAAGGGTATAGAAATTAGGTTGCTGATAACTTCAGCAGAGCCACCAATTATTTATACAATAATGTTGTGTTTTACATTGACTATGCGAAAAATAGTAGCCTAATCGAATTGAAACGTAGCAGAGATAAAGAAATTCGCTCAGCAAAGATTCAGATGGCTTCAGGAAAGGTGCTATGCAGACCATTGAACTTGCTGTTTCCCTTAGAAGTTATAAGACACAATTTTTGACCTATTAAAGGAAATGGGGGACGAGGGCAACGATCCTGATACATTTATCGATGCAGATGAGATTCTTCCAGATACATGTAGTATTGACCAGTGTATTAGAAGACGGAAACAACAACGAGGTGGATAAGATACAAGAAGACGTCAATGTCAGCATAGAAGAAAACGCTAACGTCAGTGAAAAGGACACAAACAACGTCAGTGAACGAGACGCTGCAAATACTACTGATGACCAAGAGGACTGCGACAACGTTAATGTGCGTAAAGTTGGTGATAGTATCAGTGAATACTCATATATAGATAGTGGTATTGGGGAGTTAGCTGAAAAAGATTCTGATGATATAAGTGTTATATCTATTAGTGATGAAGAGCCTGTAAATGACAGAACAGTAGGAATTTCCAGGAGAAAGTTGCGAACTATATTTTTTTCATTTCGAAAAAGGACTCACTACGTGAATGGTGAAGAAACCGGAAGTACGTTTGATATGAACAGGGACCATTTCGATTGGTCGGGAGTGTCGCCGTTGGCATAAATAGTTATTTGAACAAAACAGTACAACTCCACTGATTGTTTTAACTCCGTTTACTGTGCAACTTCGTTGATTGTTTAATGTTGTTCATTGTGAAACTCCGTTTATTGTTTAATGTATTGCTCCTTTAATTGTTTTGGACTCCGGGAATTGTATTTCGGTTAAACATTTTCCATGAATCTCGTGCAAACAGACTCTGTATTTTAGTATAAAATTGAAATTGTCATTAATTTACTCTTGTTATTATTGTGGAAATGATATACCAAGTGTCGTAATAAAAGTGTAAACAGCTTTATGTGTATTTAGTGTTCCGATGTTACCTACACAACAACAACTACTACTACTAATTCTGATTTTAACAAAATCTTAAATAATTTTCCTCTCTGTGTCAATTTTAGGAAAATTTTCCATTTCAAAATTAATTTTTAACTTTCTATATGTTCTTAGCTTATTACTTTGGTTAGGATTAATATCATGAAAAAGTTTCTCCTTCCAATATAAAACAAAGTCATCTTTTAACTTACTGTGCACTGAATAAAGTAACTTCTTTTTAATGAACGAGTTTTAATTTTCCCAAATGTGATCAAATTTTAAAATATGTTTAAAGATGCTCTTCATCTTTACTTTAAACCAGTTTTCAGCATGTATACTACTATAAACTGTGTGTATCAAACTTTTTGTATTAGAATTAACTAAATGGTACCAAAATCCGACTGCAAGCTTAAGTGCATCAATAGAACATGGAAACATACCTAAATCACCCAAAACTGCCATATTTGATGATGTCTTATTGACACCCAATATATATTTTGAAAATTTCATTTGAATTTTATCTGGCATATACAAAAAATGTCTAGTATTAAATTCTGATTTCTCTTTTACCAACATATCAAGACAAATTATTTCATTACAATATAGCAAAATGGGTTTGACACAGGACTCAAAAAATTTTACATGAATTTGTATATTAGCCTTGTTTGAAAATAAGGTTTTGTAGATACAAAATAAAGCTTTTGTAGATTTTTTCATTTGCTTTTAGTAAAACTTCCAGATTGCTTGAAAATCACACCTAAGTATTTGTATTCATTTGCCAATTCTATTTGATTGCCATCATATAAGAAATTATCTGTCCTCAACATTTTTCCAGACTTATTGAATATCATGATTTTGGATTTGTCAATATTTTCAGTTTAATTCTACCTTATGATAGAATGCTGCAATTTGATTGGTCGAATACCGGTGTATTTTTGACAAATCCATGACATTTCAAGCAAGTTTTCAAGTAGCGGGTTATTTGCCTAAAAAAGGGGGTAGACCTGGGGTAGGAGGAGATAACTCTGTTTTTCACTTTTTTAATACTTACGCAAACAGATAGAATCATTACAAAAGGTATTATCAATATTTCAAAATTGTACAAATTTTTTCCACACAGCAAATAAATTTTAATTTTGTCATGAATACAAAACCCAACATCCAGTTATTAATAATGAGTGCATTTTACTCTACATTTTTGCAATGCTGTCCAAAGATAATGAAAACATGTAAAAGTCGGATTTCTTCCAAGGGAGGTAATTTATAGCACAGATTCAGCAATTTTAATAATTTTTACCCACTAAATTCTAAGTTTAGAAAAAATGGGACGGTAGAATTTTCTAAAATTTTAATATATCTTACATATACTAGTTTTCTTTGTATTCTCAGTTTTTGGTGAAAATTAAACGACAGAAATTTTTACAAGAGGTGTTTAATAGTGATCAAAATAGAGTGAAAATTTCAGCCTGTATTATTCAGAACACCACTGTATTTCAGTTCAAATTAGTTAAATTTACTATCATTATTCATGCTTACTTTCACACATGTCTAAACAACAGAATTTTGCATTTGAAATAATTTTAAATCAAATGCAAATTTAATTAGAGCCAATTTTATACACCACAATCAAGTCCTGAACGGACCAAATAATATGAGGAAAACTTGTATCTTTGATGACCATTAGACATAAAACGGGACGGTAGAAATTGTTGAAAATTGCTGAAAGTTGACATGAACATGTGTAGTTTTAATACTGAAAATATTAAGAAAATTAAACGAGTGGAAAATTTTAGGCTTCCCCAGGTCTACCCCCTTAAAAATTTGCCTTTTTTTACCTTTCACTGGGACGCTTGTAACAAATTTTAAAACGACGTCATCTGTGCGCTTAAGATAAAGTCATTCGGTAGAATTAAACAGATATGTATGTTTGGTCGGGGAATTTGTGAAAAATACCACTCTCGAGAATGCAAATATAACATCTCTCGACTTGTATTTTTGCAAATTCCCCTCCCAAACATGATATATCTGTTCAAAATTCCACTTTTTGCAATAAATTGATAAGACAATTTTGAAGACCTATGGCAGATTCAGACATCACAACAACATCATCTGCATATAATAAACATGATATACTATAGTAAAATCAAAAGATGGAGGGTCACATGTCCAATCAAATATATTGATAATATCATTCATATAAATTGAAAATAATGACGGATTTAAAATACATCCATGTTTATCTCCAATTTCGGAAGAAAACATATTTGTTGCACCATCAGCTAGCTTAATCGCATATCGGACCTCTGTATACATATTTTTAAAAATTCTATAAAGATTACCTGAATCATTTAAATTGAGCCCGGTAAGTTTTAAAAGTAAAGCATCCCTATCGACAGTGTAATAGGCTTTTTTTTAAATCAATGAGAGATACATATAATTTCTTTTTAAGATTTAAAAGTTTTATCAATCAGAGAAAAAATATGATCACTTGTGCGACAATCTTTTCTGAAGCCAATCTGTTCTTTACAAATTAAGTTATTTTGTTCTAGAAAATTATCTAATCTAGTGGAAAGTATTTTTTAAAAGAATTTTGCAAAACAACTGGACAGAGCTACACCTCTGTAATTTGTTGGTTCATTAAAACAACCACCTTTGAATATGGGTTTAATATAATTATTTCTCCATTGTTCAAGATATATACCAGATTTCAACAAAATATTAAAAATAAGAACATACATATGTGGACAATGAATACATGACAATTCTAACATTTCATTAAGAATACCATCTGGGCCACCAGTCTTGCCATTTTTAAGTGTTTGACAGCTTTCAGTACCGCCTCAGCCGTAATATCAGTGTTTAAACAATTCGTATCAATTGCAGTTTGTTTACCTTTATTTATATCCCTTCTCATAATCAATATTCATTAAATTTTCAATTTAAATCAATCATTTGGGGAGATGTTAGGACTAGGATCATCTTTAGCTTTTTCTGTTAATCGATTAACACTTTTCCAAAATTCATTTTTTCAAAATTCTTGTCTACACGACAACTTATTATCCCTATTTTGCCATGTGTGTCCTTGAACTTGCAGTACCTGCAGTGAAATGACGGTTAATATTAAATATTATATCAAGTTAAGTTGTTTACAATGCAAATCAGATTAAAATCTATTTCTAAACTTATGTTTTATTACTCCCAACACGTGCTACAAAACAAAGTGCATTAAATTGAGGATTACAACAGATTACATACGCGATTTCACTTGCAAAATGTCAGTTATTAATTCCACACCAAATTCAACTTACAGTCCTCATATAAATGAAATTAAATCGGAAAATGATATTTTAAGGTTAAAAACAACAAAGTGATATTATAAATCACCTGATATTGACTACAATGCTCAATACCATCAGCAATTGAAAGATTATTTTCAGAATTATCGGTTAGATGTTTTCTCCGTTATCAGCAATTTCCTTCATCTCTTAATATTTGAAAATAATTACATTTTTACAAAGCTTTACATGACAACATTTATCGAATATCTTTGTTTTTGTACTTGTTCTGTTTCTTGTTAAAAAACATATTTTGTTAGTATTCAGAAACTTTACCTTCGGGGATTACCAAGGAAGCTATAAAACTTACACCCCAAAAGTTGTATGTTGAGTGACCAGAATAATATTTTTTTTTACATTAGAATAGTTTTTTTTTTTAATTTTACGGTCTTGATTTGTTTTTGTTGTACGGGTTTGCTTTGAACATAACATTTCTCACACGAACAGTGATGCATGATGCAATAAAGTTCCTATAAACAGGTCAAAATTATATTTGAAGGTGTATCGAGAAAATGGATATAAGTAGGAAATGTTTCCTTGTACCTCTACACGTCATGGAGTAGAGCACACAGGATAGTGATTGCTTGTTCTTTGATTTTTGTTATTCATTTGATTGAATCAACTTATGCTATCAAAACAGACTGAATTTTTTTTTAACTATTATAGCTAGTCTACGATGGTTTGTGAGGAAAGTTAAAGCCAATTTTTCGGGGTAAGGGTTGAAATTTTAGTAACCCAATAGTATAGTTGCTTTTCACTCACGCTCAGCTTTACATACTTTCAAAGTTTACCAACTGATCTGGTGATTTGTTTTGTATCATAACTATGGTTTACCAGCTGACTGAAAATTTCAAATATAATTTGGGTAAATGTTTTGTCAATTTAAAGACACTTATTCAAATACGGAAGTGCTGAAATATTTTATTTTTAATAACAACAGAGTTATACAAATACGTATCACAAAGACATACGATTTCTTACAAAGTTGGCATAGCATGATACCAGTTGAATACATGTACATGAACAACAACTACCGTAATACCGATGTAACTGTAAATTTAATTTCTGCATATGTGCATTTCGACAACTTATGTCTCTACAGTGCAGATCAGAATAGATGAATAATTTATCATAGGCACCTAATGGGCATCTTTGTAACTTTTTTAATAAAAGTCAGAGTACGCATTTATACACAGAATAAATACATCAAAATTGTGAAAACAATTAATAAAATGAATTTTTTTTCTTGTCTTGAAATCGAATATATATAGTGATAGCGATAATTGCAACAGTGATAGACCATAACCTTGCCATATAACTTTGTAAAACCGTCCTTTCGCTCGATCGACAAAAACATGTGAAATATATTTTCAAATCCCAAGATAGTTTTCATACCTCATGTTTTGATTGTTCAATAATCGGTTGTAAATCTTTTTGCTTTGTTATAGTACAGATCCTCTTTCCCGATTCTTGTAATATCTTCGTTTCTGTTATGTAATTTGTGTCATTGATAAAATCAAGCCCACTTGATAAATGCTTACCAATACCTAGTAATTTAAGCGTTGGCAGAACTTCGTATGCCTGGGTCCTTCTTTGTTAATTCTGTTGTTCACTGCCTTACTGTAAATTTCCCTGTCTCAGTTTTTGTTTGATTGCCAATTCTGTTGTACTTCAATATTTACTCGCTTCGTTTTGTTCAAGTGTTGACTGTGGCATTTAAAGTCTAGTTATACTTTAAACCAATTTTTAAACGAATTCTTACTGTGGATAATTTTTGAGGTATTTAATTTTGCGACAGGTCGTTTACTGAAATAAATATTCATTCGATTTCAAGAAATTAATTCGATCGCCCTTTTTTCGACACACCAATAAGGTGGTGCACATAAAGTAATAAGCTGTCATATGCCAAGTCAATAAGATTTGTTTTGTTTTGTTTTGTTTTGTTTTTTTGGGGGGGGATTTTTTAATATACCATCCAAATACTGCTGTCTGTAGAAAAATATGAAAGGATATGGAGTGAATATACATGTGACAACAACGCACACGATGCATAGAAAACTCCAGTTTATCAAGTAAGTGAGAACCGAACCGTCAGTCTAAAAAGAACAATCCAAGGACAATGGCAACGTCGGAAAAACAAAAAAACGAAGACATAACATGAGCATGACACAGAAAAGAAAATGAAGACACGCACATATACAAAAATGAACAACACGGACCCAATAAAAACCATGGGTGAGATCAGGTGCACCGGTAGAGTAAGCATCTCCTGCTTCTTATAAGACACCCGCCGTGTTGAACATGTCAACTCCGGTAGTAAAGTCAAATCCGGTAGAGGAAAAACAAACTTTACTGGCAAAGAGAAAGATCTGTTGTCATCTGGGAAACAGATATCTCATAGCGGTCCACAAGATCGTGATGTCGACCGTAAAAGGACAGGGCTTTTATTTCTGTCTACATCTTGATGTCGCCTTAGGAACAATATTCACCCCCTCAAGCGAGACCAAGAAGGCCACTAGCGTGCACTTAAGCGGTATTTTTGACGAAAATGTTGAGCAACATCGATCGCAGCTAAAATATGTCATTGAAGCTACACATGTCGGGAGCGGTCAATGAGAAACTAGAGGCTCTTAAGAGCCTGTATAGCTCACCTGGTCCATGTTTGGCATAAACTGCAGCCCCAATTATCCCAATGTTAAAGTGTCTCATTTTCTAGAAGTTTCCAAGGAGAAAATCTTTGAACGTGTTTTCCCCCATAGGGTCCAATATTAAACAATGGTCCCCGCTGGCGGCCATCTTGGATGAGGTGCAGACTTGTCAGACATAATTTTTAAGAAGACCATTAAAGGCCTATTGTGACCAAGTTTGATTCCAACTGACCAAGTAGTTTCAGAGAAGAATGTCTTTGAATGTGTTTTTCCGGGATAGGGTCCAATGTAAAACTATGTCCCCTGCTGGCAGCCATCTTGGAATACATGCAGACTTACCAGACACATTCTTCGATAGGTACTGACTATGGACAGTTGTCACCAAGTATGGTTCCAATTGGGCAAGTAGATTCAGCAGTTTCCCCGGTAATTTAAAGCCCCACTATCCATTACAATCATTCAAAAAAAATTTGGGCAGATAATGCATATTGCTAAAATCAAAACATTCCAAGTCCCCCTTTCCATAAAAAAATTTTGGCAGGGGTTCCCCTTTATAATCTAGTTTAAACATATTTCTTATATTGTGAGGAAAACTATGAAGCACAATACGACAATCAAGCTTACATTGTAAGTTAAACAGTTGACCTTCAGTGTCTCAAACTTTGGTAGCTGGAACACCACCAATATTTTGAACTGTACTTAAAAGTCTGATCGTGTTTTACTATATTTCTTTGTTTATCTTTTTTGATAAAAAAACATTCTTGCTAAGGACCACTTTCGACTCCAGTTTTGAAGTTAAAACATCATTTTATAAATGGCAGGCAATGACAATTTTCAACATCAGTTTTGAAGTCACAACATCAATTTCTATTTGGAAACCAAATTTCATTGAAATTGGACAATGTTGAATTTTCACGCCTGTTTTGGTTTTCATTTTGAAAATGGCGTTCAACGAACAATTTTCAACATCAGTTTTTGAAGTCGCAACATCAATATCTATTTGGAAACCAAATTTCATTGAAATCAGACAACGTTGATTTTTCCCGCCTTTCTTGGCGGCCATTTTGAAAATGGCGGTCAACAAACAAATTTCAACACTGGTTTTGAAGTTGCAACATCAATATCTATTTGGAAACCAATTTTTTTTTAAATTGAACAATGTTGAATTTTCCCGCCTTTTTTTGGCGGCCATTTTGAAAATGGCATTCCGAGAACAATTTTTAACATCAGTTTTGAAGTTGCGACATCAATTCCTATTTGAAAACCAAATTTCATTGAAATCAGACAACGTTGATTTTTTCCCGCCTTTCTTGGCGGCCATTTTGAAATGGCGGTCAACAAACAAATTTCAACACTGGTTTTGAAGTCGCAACATCAATATCTATTTGGAAACCAAATTTTATTGAAATTGAACAATGTTGAATTTTCCCGCCTTTTTTGGGGGGGCGGCCATTTTGAAACTGGCGGTCACAGAAGGATTTTTAACACACTTTTGAAGTCAGCACAGCATGGCATACATTTTATCAAGTTACACTTAACCTTCATCTTCTATAGTTTTGGAAATAAAAGACAAAAAATATGAAAATTTTGAAAATTCTGTGAAAAAAGGGCAATAACTCCTACAAGGGTTTTTGGACTTTCTCCAAAATTTCAGGGCTGTTAGATCTTGATATGCTGAACATTTTTGCTATTTAAAGTTGACCTCTATCTGCTATAGTTTCTTTGATAAAAAATAAAAAATATTAAAATTTTGAAAAATTTCCGGAAAAAGGGCAATAACTCCAAAACTGGTAATCAGATTTTCTTCAAAAATGCAGGGCTGGTAGATCTTGCCATGTAATGATTCAGACCAAGTTTGGTCAAAATTGGCCTAGTGGTTTCAGAGGAGAAGATTTTTGAAAAAGTTTACGACGGACGGACGGACGGACGACGGACGGACGACGGACGCCGACGGACGTCAAGTGATGGCAATAGCTCACATGGCCTTTTAGGCGAGGTGAGCTAAAAAGGTAAAACCGGGCAATGTCTGCCTACAAATATTTGTCATTAAGTAGCCCGACGAAAGACAAAAATAAGGACAAAAACAACATCGATAGACAACACGGGGCACATCGAAACTGCTGTAGGCAAACCTTGCAGTGTCACTTAGGTTGAAAGGGCAAAAATAGTCTTGTGTACAGATTACAACATTTGAGTAAAAACAATGAAAATATTGAACAGCCAAATTGAAAAAAATAAATGAAATAGTAAACGTATGAGAAATTCTCACACGAACAAACACGCCATAATTGTAATATTATAAGAGCATAAACCTCAAGCACGGGGAGACTTTCTACGGAATCAACGCAGCACGAGAGACAAACTCTGCAGCAAATAGAAAAATATGAAAGGATATGGAGTGAATGTACATGTGACAACAACGCACACGATACATAGAAAATATTTCTTGGTAGCGATATGTAAAGAAGGATAATTTTCCTATACATAGTGCCGTTTAAATGAGGATAAAGGGAAAACTGATTGACTATAATTTAACCCTTATTTGTTAAAATCGACAATTTCTCAATCGTAGATGAACCAAAAATTCATCAAATCTAATAAATGCAAATGAATTATTCACATAGAGCTTAATTTATAAATAGCGGATGTAATTGTCATCCGACTGGTCCCGGGACCTCATATACCGTTTTACCACAACAAGGAATGCAATAATTTCTACCAACAAAGCACAGTATTGCGTTTCCCCTTGGCCAGTGTACAAAACTAAAATATAAAGATAGTATTATTCTTTCCATGTACCAAACAAAAACCATAATGCGAGGACAAACCACCACAATGTCGAAACCGACCACTACAACGTTAGGGCATGCGATGCTTGTTTGCTTACACTCAAACAATGTTTGTCTGGTTGGCGATTGATAATCATATATGAAATTTAACAAAGAAAAAATATCATTATGTTTTATATAGTAAGGAAATAAACTATATAGCATGTACAAGATGGTCTTCTTTGTTTTCCTTGTGTTTTATCATGGTATATCTAAAGTATATTCACCCAGAATACTAAAACGATTTTGAAACATTCAAATCTGATCATGCACACACAAAGTTGATTTTTCCTGTACAATTGTATTCCGATAAACATCACAAACAAAACCAAAACCTGGCAGATATTACCTGTTTTGTTTACTAAGAACTATCCAATTACCGAGACTAAGAATTCCTTTGGTGGGTTTCTTTCATTATATAACTATCTAAAAAATCGTTCGTTTATTTCCTTACTATATAAAACATAATGATATTTTTTCTTTGTTAAATTTCATATATGATTATCAATCGCCAACCAGACTTGCGTTCTATGGTTCTCTGGCTATGGCTTCAAAGAGATCTCTTTAATTGCAATATTTAAAACTGCAAGATTTAATTGCAATATTTAAAACTGCAAGATTCAATTGCAATATTTAAAACTGCAAGAAATCTGTGTTGGCAGATGGTATTTAAACCAACTTGCGTAATGAAATGAAAATTTGGAAATTTGTTAAAATAACGATTTTCGGGCCAATACAAAAGTATTGTAGGACTGGACTGATGCTTTATACTCTCGGGACTAACAATTCACCAGTCATTGATCAATTAGTTTTTTAATAACAATAAATCGCAATTACAGTTAATTGTGTTAAATATATGTTTAATGTACAACTGTAAGACATGAATTAAAATTTCCATTGTTTCTATTTCACAAATGAGAAGAGGTATATTTGAGTTGATCCAGGATTGTTTTATCCAAAGGACAAGCACCAACTATGACTAATTCTCGAACTTTCCATTAGCAGTGTAATGGTAAATTTTGAATGGGTTTATACTACCAGTGTTAATGTTCATTTTTGTTTTTATATCCTTTTCACGTTGTCGCTATTTGCGTTTCTTTTAAATTGTCATTTATTTTAATTTGACTCTAGATGTTTTCCCTATCAGTATTTGTTTGCCAATATATTCAAGATTACAATACACAATTATTGGATATGGGTGCCGCCATTTTATTAATATAGAGAACAAAATACATGGCCACTTCTGATTGGTTTTTGCTGACATGTGAGATCTATTTTTTTATCTGAAACTACATTGACTTTGCGAAATTTTTACTGTTATTCTCCTGGACATGGGAAATCCTTTTCCTTCTTGTAGTGGAGGTGCTATTTTAGTGCTGTTTTTTTCCGGAAGTAACGGTTACCATAAACAACTGAAAATTACTCTATAAATAGCTGTCGCAACCCCTATTTTTTTTTTTTTTTTTTTTTTTTTTTTTTTTGTCGGAAAGAGTTGCCAGACAATAAATAAAAAAGTTTTGAAATGAAAATCCATTCAATTAATTCTGTAGAGTAAAATTTGTTAACATTGTCGTCTATGAGGAAATTAATGGTGTATTGTAATCCAAACAGGAACTGATATAATTATCCACGAACGTAGCACCTGTTTCTCGTATTAATGAGGTTTCAGATACGCATCGGACTATTCCTCGAGCTGTGATGTTGACCGATATTAAGTGTGATCTATAAATGTTACGCTTTTATATTTTAGAACTTTAGTTTGTAGAGAAGATGCATTGTTTCAAAAAGGATTATATTCATAACAAAAATAGATATTGCATGTTTTCAAATAAAATCGGTTTTCAGACCAACACCGACGTACTGAATGAAAGGATAAGTGAATTATTTCATCAACGTCTGTACATCATTTTCAGATACCAGGAAGTGTTTATGTTATTAGCGATTTTTTTTTCTATCTTATGATGTAAACATCAAATTATTGACATTTCAAAAGTAACTACGTGCCGGATATATATGTTAAAAATAGTAATACCGGTTTAAGTATTAAATATATGGAGTAAATGAACACACTGAGACTATAACACATGTGAACCCCAACTGCAATTAATTTTAATGAGTTGTATGGCCATTTCGGAAATGAATTCCTCATCAGCAGCACTATAACCCAAACATAGCAAATCTACAATTTCAAAAAATGTTAAAATGAATAAAACCAAAACGAAATCCAATCAGAAATACCAATTGTAGCTTAGGACAAAATACGGTGGAAGGAGTTAAACCGTAGGTTTAATTTCGATATATTTATTTATAAACAAAGTGTACACATTAGATATAATCTCATGTAAAGTTCGCCACCTGTTTACATAAACAAAATCGATTTTTACTCACTAAGCACGTGGGGTCTTTGAATGGGCTTTAACTGAAGGCACGCCCTTTTCCCTGATTGAACCAATGAAATCTTGTTTTGATGATTACCCTTTGCGATCTTGGTATAAAAGGAAAAAGACGATATAATTTTGCATAGTTACATAGAATGCGTTTTGGATCTCCGCGTTTCTTATGCAAGAATCGTCACTAAATTTACCTATAAGCAAAGTATGTTAAAAAATCTATCTGTACATATAATTTTGTCTGGGTACATGCATTTTAACAACTGATAGCAATTGATTTTGACCAGTCTTTCCGTTGAATATTTTCATCACGACAGTAAATTATGTAAGGAATTCGCATATTACCTCTTCTTGGAGGCAAGTTTAATCTCTTTTTAACTACAGAGTAAAGATCTGGGAATTGAATGACGTTTTCACTAAATATTGTATTTGTTTATTTCTTTTGAAATCTTGACATTTTGTCGATTGTTTAATTTCGTCGCTATGCTATTAATTTGTTCTAAAAAAGTTTTGATAGTGGATATCGACGAGATATTCTGAACAAATCCGTTAAATTGGCTTTGGATTCCAGTGACCTGAAGACTTTGCATATATACTGGCCTCTCACTGATACTGCCGATGTCTGCTGAAATACATGAAGACTCTTTACCAAACCCTTCGGGAAGTTTTGAGTTTGATTTTTCTTCCGTAGTGCGACAGTGTTTTACCAGCAGACTAGATTCCTTGAGCTAGCCGGCAGTTTAGCGGCGAGCACTCTTTGACCCTTCTTTCAAAATTACGTTTTGTCTTATGCTTTTTCTGTTCCAAGATAGTGGTCATTGAGTTAGTAGTCTACCTGTATTGGGTTTTATTCGCGTGTTTATGATACTATAGGGAAACGGGATAGAGAAAGGGGAGGTTTGGGTACCCATAAACCGGTTTAACCCTACCACTGGCTTTTGCTGGTGCCGGTACCAAGTCCGGCTATCCCGAGTTCCTATCGCTATTTATGTTTGTCTCTTGTTTTCATAATTGTTTTTCTGGTGCAGTTTGCTTGTAAGTTGTGGCATGTGATTGTAGTTCCTGGCCATTGTAGATGTTTGCTGTTTTCCTGTTTTTGTAATTGAACACAGAAGAGCTTTTCTAGAAGGGAGATAACTTTATACCACTAGATTTCCCGCTGTTTTCTATATTGTAAACAGTAATTGTTCAAATATCTCAGAATGTGGTAGAGAAATGAAATATAAATGCGCGTTTTACCTCGATGCATATGCAAACTCATTGAAATTAACTTTCTTGAACAATATAGCTCATATAACCAATCAAACGAAAATTGATGAAAATGAAGTGAAATTGAAAAGTAAATAATGAAAGTGATTTTGCCGTGCCTGTAGTTTTTACAGCGATTTTGTCATCAGAGTGAAAATACTCTCTAAAAACTTATACACTAATCACCGTTACAATTGTTACTGCAGAAGATTTACGGTGACCACAATGATTTGAGCGATCGTTGCAATGTTTCTGTTTTACAATTGAAAATAGACATATTGAGTAGATCCAGGATTTATAACCGAAATGAAATACACCTACTGTAACGGATGCTTTGCGTTAAGCAGATAATGCTCGCCCTCCCGGAGCATCTAAAACCTCCAATTATAAGGGTTTCAGACTGCTAGTGCTTAGTGTTTTGTTTTCTTGGCGTTTTTGTTCAATTTGTTTATTTTGTTATCTTTATCCTATTATCTCAATTTGGGTTAAATTTGAATTTCCATTTATTTATTTTCAATTTTTGATTTTGATTCAAGATTTAATGTTACAGTGTGATAATGATCTAAGGATTTATGATGTCAAGTTTATCTTTAGAGTTTTTCAATATCTACATTTTACTCACACCATTTCTTGAAAACTAAGTATCACAATATTTTAAATACCATCTTTTACGGCTGTCAAGATGGAAGGTTACAACTTAGAAATGGGTTTTGTAGCACATTTCAGATCCAGCGATGTACCGTTGTTTGATTGGGTATTTGTGTAACTTTGGTACCCAGTACAAAAAGGGAGATCAGTGTTTTTATCCTTGGTCGAAATCCCAAAGGAAAGCAAAGCAGGTTTATGGTTCTGTAATATTTCCTCCTTTGACAGAGTAGCAGCTGTGTAGGTGGATTGTCCCAGGACTAACCGATGCCCAATGGACTTTTTAGAATAACCATCGAGAATGATTGTTGTGTTAATTTCAATGTCTTCGTTTGATGTGCACATGAAGTGGAAGAAGGTATTAGAATGTACTTTATCCACGAGCAATTATTGTGTTCTATTCCGTTTTTATTGCGCCGACCATAAAATCAAAATAAACATTACAAATTTAAAAAGAAAAAATTAATACTAACAATTTAATCCAATGTTTCTTGGTACAATAGAATAAATAATATGAGAACATAGTACGTTGATATACTCGCATTCCAATTTTCTTATTTCTGTGATTACTGAATTTCAAAAATATCTAGGTTGTTACCATCGGAACGGATAGGATGCTGAACAATTGAAATCATTGAAATTTTTAAGATGATGTGTATTATAGTGTCAGTTTTTGAATTTATGCAGTAACAGACTTTAACAGAATCAGGATTTCACTGTCGTTCTCGGATTCATGTGTTCCATGATGACAGCGATCGATTCGGCAATTAATTCCTCATTTATTTACTGGCGGTGCTTTTAGCCATAGCAATATTTTTTACTTCATTTCTTTAGGCTGCAAAACGCGGTGCTGGTGTTTCCCGGTATTCATCTAGATTTGGTAATCCACAGCCGGTTTGGTGACAAACAAGAATTGCTTACCGGTATATTAAATAGTTTTCTGGCCGTCGGACTCAAACTGGAGGATCCCGGATTACAAATGCAAATCCTCTGTGGCGGCGGGCATTATTTTGTGTAATGTACATACTCTTACTTGAAGATGAAGATTAACTTCTCAATAATGCCTTGTCTGACCATGAATTAGTTGTGCCACAGATTGAAGCAGTCGCTGTTATTGTAAAAGCCACATACCGTATACGTAGTGCTCTTTTTCGAACATGAGATCAGCTGGTAGATAAGCTGGTAGTGACATTGCCAAACACATATAGAGCCATCCATCACGCTGTAGAAGGATATTTAGCGGCTTCCTTTTGAGGTATTTCTTCTTCTCAATCATGAGTCCTCAGAACAACATCTGAGTGAGGTTCCATTTGTGTCCTACGTGCAGCACGAAAGTCTCAATTTAATAGTTGGCACCATGAACAAGATGGTAAACCGGATAATTTTAGAAATCCATCTTTACAGAGTAGGTGAAATGAAACTGGGAATCATTGGTAAAAAGGTCTGAGCAAAGCCTATAAACCAGGTCAATCAGGTGGCAAAAAACACTATTTGTTCTTTCACAAACACAAAGACAAGGCCACTCACAATTTCATTTGCGACAAAGCTATGTTAACTTTACTCGACCCCATGCAATAAAAAAATTTCGCACAAGCACAGCAATGTCAGACCCATCATCTCCACCAAAGCACTACATTGGCTAGGAGTAGGATGTGAAGTTGTTGGAAGTATGAACTATCTAAGGAGTTGCACGAACTGGAAGTTGTCGTAAGTCGTGGAAAGGGTACAAGATCACTCTTAGAACAAATAAACGGATATTGAGTAAATGTACATGGGAAAAATCAGTATAAATACATGGTAAGATTTGGCAAATAGAACAACGCTTTCATTGTTGTTCTTCATCTTAGAACAATCAATGGGAAAAAGATCATACTAAGAACCATCGATGACTTCTCCAATTACGGCTGTTGCTTCGTCTAAAATACAAGAAGGGGCGACAGTGTGAGATGTCTTTAAGTTGTGTTCAAATCCTAGAAGCAATGATGACGGGCAATAGTAAAGTGTCAAAAACGCGGGGCCATTAATGTGAGTGTGATCGAATGCTTCACCGAAAAAAACGAATATTGTACTCAATCTATTAAAAGGGACAAATTCTGGCTAATATTCTCTTAGCCTTCGCTAAGAAAACAAGATTGACCTTTATTGAGGTCCGTTTTATAATACATCTATCGTTATATATTTTTAGTTCCCTAAACAACACCAATTCATGTTTACAGTAAAAAAAAATACTCGACCTGTTGACACACACATGTCTTATTCCAAAGAGTGTTTGTGTGCTATTACAACAAATTAACAAACACAGGATTACCGTAAAAACATACAATGACCGAAAACTACAATCACCTGCCACAATTCACAAGCGAACTGCACTAGAAAAACACTAATGAAGACAAGAAACAAACATATATAGCGATAGGAACTAGGGATTGGTACCGGCACTAGCAAAAGCCAGCGGTAGAGTTAATCCGATTTATGGGTACCCAAACCTCCCCTTTCTCTATCCAGTTTCCATTTAGTATAATAAATATACGAATAAACCCCAATACAGGTAGACTTCTAACTTTATGACCGTTATCTTGGAAAAGAAAATCATATGAAAAAACGGAATTCAGAAGAATGGTCAAAGAGTGTTCGCTGCTAAACTGCCTAACTCAGGGAACCTAGTCTGCTGGTAAAACACTGTCGTGCTACGGAAGAAAAAATCAAACTAAAAATCCCAAAAGTTTGGTAAAGAATCGTCATGTACTTCAGTAGACATTGGCAAAATCAGTGAGAAGCCAGTATATGTGTAAAATCTTTAGGTCACTGGAATCCAAAGCCAGTATCTTTAAACTCTATTTCCTTGTATCTACAATGGATATTCAATAACTTCCTGTATATCACGTTCACTTACCAGGAAGTATTTGAGATAAGTAGTGATACCGCACAAATAAACTGATATATGACGCAATCTAAATTCTAATTCCTACTTTTATCTTTAAAATTTGTTATTACACCATAGATATACATTTTAATTCATTTGTGAAGGTTAACATTTTAGCAATGTTCACTATAATTATAAAATAAAAACTTGAAAGTAAAACACACTCGAAACAAAACCTTAATAAATAGAGTCAAGACTACAAAACAGTGAGTGTAGAGTGAGAGTCCAAAAGTGAAGTAAATTGATCATGTATGATCATAAAAGAGATTGTGTGATTTTGACATTTAATGAAAGGTTTACGTGTAAGCCAATACACATTTACAAATTCATCCTTACTTTGAGCAACATTCAGTCCTTAATCATTCCTTCTTTTATTTATTTATTTATTTATTTATTAACCGAAACATTTAATGTACTTTTTAATACATGTTTTTTCTGCTTCTTTCTTTCTTTTGAAGTAGAAAAAGGTCTAATCTCAAAATAACGTCTAGGTACTTATAAGTCATTTTATAAGTCATGATTTTGGCCCTCCTTTTAGATCATATTTGAATATTTGTTCTCCGTCTGTTTTTAAAACATCTTTGATTCCTAATGTTTAGATTTTATCTGCACTGAAGAAACATAAGTTGTCGAAACAGTCATATGCAGATATTAAATTTACAGCAACTTCGGTATTTTATTATTTGTTACCACTCAGTCGATACCACTGCTGGTAGACTGTTAGTCTCCGAGGGTATTCACCAACCCAGTAGTCGGTACTTCGTTGCTGACCCGAAGGCCTATTTTATTTGGAAACTTGCAATGGCTATTTTTGTAAATTTTTGCCATTTTTTTGTAAATTTTGTTGAAAACTAAGGAGTATCTCCGTCATGCATAGCTTTGTCCTTGGCTGGTTTTTGCTTTCCATTTAGATCATTGGTCATTTGTTCTCTATCAGTTTTTAATCATCTTTGAGTTTAAGGCGGTCTTCCAAATGTATAGATCTTATCATAAGTTGTCGAAATGGCCATATGCAGAAATTAAATTTACTGCAATTTCAGGATTTAGTTATTCGTTATTAAACAGGTCAAGATCTCTATCTGCCACATAATTTCAATTATTTTGTAGTTTTATGGAATATTCGCACATTGCCAAGTAAGAATAATTTTATGGTGACGAACAAATGCACAGTGACTTATGTATAAATTTAGAATTTTGTGAAGACCATTTGTCTCAATTTATATTAATTTTACCATTTTTTCAAAGTGAGAATTAAAAATATTTAAGATTACGACCATCAAATGTCTGTTTATCTGGACTTTCTACTTAATCGTCTTCTTCTGTAGTTTTAGATGCCCGTTTTCGCCTTGTTATGATTATGAATACAATTCCATTTATAATCCCTCCAATGTTGGAGAACGTAGTCACAAAATTAAACAACAGGTGCGGTATTTCGGACACAACCTGCCTAATTCCATTTAACGCCACGGCCCACCATTGAATAAAAAATGCTGTAACGAATAGCGACACTGTGTGACATCCGTAAAGCCTGAGATGAGTTCCTGAGAGATCTCTTTATCTGTTTTTCTTCGTTTTGAATCCGTATCCAACTCAATATATAGAGTACAGTATTGACCAATAAAATCACAAGTAATAATACTGTAGTGAAGAAAATATTGGCAGCTTGTCCTGTAACACCGTCGAAATAGCAACTGGAAAGACAGAAAAACACTTTTTGCTAGTTTTGACCAAGTGATATTATTGACAATGAGGTTTTGGCCCTAATGTTAGCAATAAAGTTTAATAACAATAAAGCCAATCCTGAAGTGTCAACACATTATGGTTTTTTATATGGCAATTTCAACAACTTATGTCTCTTGAAAAGTGTAAACAAACGTCGAAACACTTCATAGATGATATCAATGAAATCAAAACGTTCAGTGCAGGATCAGCTGTAACAAAAATGAAGCTGGGAAATAACAATCGCAATGTATTGAATACAAGCAATGTATTTCATAAAAAGGAATGCAACACCTCTATCTTACACTATGATAGTGATAATGTGAGTTTCAAAAATACTGAGGACTGAAATAATAAAAATCAATGGAACTAAATAATGAAAAATTTACTTTGCATAGACAAACGATTTATAAAGATTAGATCTTAGCATAACAATGAAAAGTTGTCAATATATATATATATATATATATATCACCAATCTGTGGTCGTAACACCAAAAGTTCACTTTTCTCCGATAATATATATGCACAAGGTGTAGAATAATGAAATAAGAACACATTTATAGCAACACTGTTGACCATAAGATTCTGTGCTGTTATAAACTCCGTCAGCATGAAACCATAAAACGCCGACAGTGTGATTTCGGTCATGGAAACGTCTTCTTGACGACAAGATACAGGTGATCACTAAAATGAGCGATGTTAAATAAGGCATCACATAGTACCATATACACAAAGAATCGTTCACTCTTCGACCAAGTGAAAAAAGTTGAGACTTTCAATATCTAAATACATACAGTTTGGCTTAAAACTAAGAAGAGGAGTTAGACCTGTCTATCCTCACTTGATTTTGGCTTTTTATTTAGATCTTTTTGGTAATAAAAATGCCTTTGAGGTATGGGTTCGAATCCAGCTAAATAAATGATGGATTTCCCGATGTCAATAGACTTATACGAATATCACTGTTGATATTCGTAAATATACAATTCTACATTTTGCAGTTCACCTTACCATACTTATATTTCCCATTCATATAGTCGCTTTAGGGGATGAATATTATTCACCTTTAGTTAAGACCCTCAGGCGACATCAAGATGTGGACAGGAATAAAAGCCCTGTCCTTGATAAACTGGAGTTTTCTATGTATCGTGTGCGTTTTTGTCACATTTTTATCTGCACTGATGAGACATAAGTTGATTTTTATCTGCGTTTTTGTCACGTTTTTATCTGCACTGATGAGACATAAGTTGTCGAAATGCGCATATGCAGAAAGTAAATTCACAGCAACTTCGGTATTTAGTTATTATGTACATTCACTCCATATCCTTTCATTTTTTTCTAGTATATAGAGCTGCTTGCACCACTATTATTTATGACAAATATCAAAGTCATTGAAAACGTTTCTTCTTGCTCTCTACTTTTTACCCTACCTTGCATATCTTCCAGTCCGCTCATAATAGATACCGATTTACCATGACATTATTATTAGAGGTGTACTTGGCCGTGTTATTACCAGACTGCAGACTGCTAGGTGGAAGGTGCCGTAGAGGTATGGGTCCAAATCCACGTATTATATGTCCGACGTCAATAACTTTAAAAAAAGATATTATTGATCACCTTTACCATTCGGAAATATACATTTCTACTTGAAACACTATTTTCTATGACTTTTGGTTATTTGTCTTCTATTAGATTTTAAAATATTGTGTTTTTTAATCTTCCAAATGATTTGACAACATCTGCACTGAGCAGACATAAGTTGTCATACGCAGAAGCTAAATTTACAGTAACTTCGGTATTTTGTTATTTATTTACATATGTAAATCAAGACATTTAGCTTTCTTACCTTTGCACTGAAAACTATAGGATCATGTGTTTGGGATTACAAGGACAAATCCTGCAATGTCGTGCTAATTTCAAGCGATGCCTCTAATCTTGCTGGAAGTAAGATGAACTTCTCACTAATGGTTTGTCTATGCTGGAAGTAGTTTTACCACAGATTGAGGGAGTCATCGTTTTTGTGAGGGTCACATATGTCATTCCCATCATCTGCACGACAGCATTCGATAGACGCCGAGAAAGAAGTTATTAGTTTGATGAACTTGAGACAATGTCTTGAGACAAGTGTCAAATAATGAAGTGTCAGATCGTCAGCTGAGTATGAAGTCATTTATGTCCCATTGGAAGCACGAAAACCTCAGTTCAACAGCAGCCAGAATCATGAACAAGATCGTGAACCGAATGTTTGCCTAAATACATCTTCTCGGAAACGAGGTACGAAACTGAAAGTCAGTGCTTAACCATCGCCTGGAACTCCGATCAACCAAGATAATTAAACGGCCAACCAATGTTACTATTCCTTCTTTCCGCAACACAAGGACAAGGTCATGCACGATGTTGTCTGCAACAAAGCTATTATGGTTTTTCTCGACACCATGAAAAACAAAAATTGCACAAATGATAGGACCTACGACTGGTACAAACCGCCATTTGAATCAAAGCACAGCATCTCCTAGGATAGGAGCAACGATTAACTAGCTGAAAAGTTGCGCAAACTAGAAGTTGTTGAAAGTCGTGGTAAGGACCGATGAGACATGACGATCGCTTTTTTTGTTGATTTCCTACAGTAAAGAGTCAAAAAAGGTCAAACATCCGCAAAAAAATCAGGGGCTAAAGAGAGAACAATTCGTGTATGATCGAATGCTAGACTGCAAGAACTAAAATTTTACTCACTCGATTCCGGCTATTCTTAAAGTGTTTGATTGAAAGCAATGCCGCGCACAACTTCATGTTCTTTAGCAGCCTAAGCTATATTAATTCATCATACAATAAAGACATTGTCTTATTTTAGATTCTAGATTCACGTCTTCACGGATTTGACATAACCGGATTTGACTTAACCCTGGATTGACTCACTGATAGTGTGACGGGTGCCGCTTGCGGAGCAGGATATGCTTACCCTTCAGGAACACCTGATGTCACTCCCGGTTTTCATGGGAGTTCACACTATGAGTGCCTTAGTTCTTNATGTTATCTTTTTATTTCCGTGCATTGTAGCTGTCTCACGTCCTTGTTTTGTCTTTGTTTTTCTCTATTGCCGTTTTTGCCATGTCTTTGGACTTCGATTTTTGTAGTCATCGCTTCCCTTGTTCTTTCGGTATGTTTTAGACGGAGGGTTTTAAGGTATCTTTATACTATGTTTCCTTTTATCTACAACATATATTTAATAACTTCCTTTCTCTTATGATGCACGCTTATTATCTATTCCTTGCATGAATAGTTATTTGCAGTACATAACGAGACTTTGAAGCTGGAGTTAGATATGAACTTGTTGAATCGCTTTTACAGGAATTTCATTGGTCGAGCGTCAAGTAATAACACATCACACGTGATGTGCTATTATTTTTTCGACGTTTTTATTGGACCACTGTGAAATCTCGCTGGCCGTGATTAACGTTACCTAGCAACGGTGTTGTTTGAAACAAAAACGGCGGTTCGGCACTGAATATTATGAAAATCATAAGAGAAATAGTTTTAACAACTCGAAAAAATTGTATATCGCTGGATATCAACTCTCGTTATGTAATTGCAAATATAATAAACTCGCCAAAGGCTAGTTTATTATATTTTGAAATTACATAACTCAAGTTGATATCCATCGATATACAATTCTTTCTCGTTATGAAAACTATAAGTATATCACGTTTTACTTACCAGGAAGTATGTGAGATAAGTAGTGCGCAAATAAAGTGATATATAACGCAATTTAAATTTTAATTCCAACTTTTATCTTTAGAATTTGTGATCACACCATTGATATATATTTTGATTCATTTGTGAAACTTAACATTTGGTCAATGCGCACTCTAACTTGAGAAAATAAAATCAGTGACTTATAGCTCTCAAGACATAAACTTAATCAATACAAAGTCAAGAGTGTCGAGTGATAGCCCAGATTATACAGCTTGTTTGATTTTGACATATAATCAAGGGTTGTCATGTTAGCCAAATACACAAATTCATATAAGGACAATCCTCGGCCATTAATCCTTCCTTCCTTTATTTCTTAATTTATTTTTGTTTTTGTTCGCTTCCTTCTTTATTTTTTAATAGAAGAAATTATATTCATATTGAACATGATCTCTACCTTCCATACAATCTCAATTAGCTAGTGTTGTTTTATGGAATATTCTGCTTGGAAATATTTTTATGAAAAGGGACAACAATAAAATGACTTTTATATCAATTAAGGATTGTTTCTGAACACCATTAACCTTAGTACAATTCGTTTGTATCATATAGAAAAACTTAAATTTGATTACAATTATATAGCGTTAAGTGTCTGCCCATTAAATGTCTGTTTATCTTGACTTTCTACTTTATCGTCTTCTTCTGTAGTTTTTGATGCCCGTTTTCGCCTTGTTATGATTATGAATACAATTCCATTTATAATCCCTCCTATGTTGGAGAACGTAGTCACAAAATTAAACAACAGGTGTGGTATTTCGGACACAACCTGCCAGATTCCATACAACGCCATGGCCCACCATTGAATAAAAAATGCTGTGACGAACAAAGACATAGTTTTTGCCACACTATGAGACATCCGTAAAGCCTGAGATGAGTTCCTGAGAGATCTCTTTATCTGTTTTTCTTCCTTTTGAATCCGTATCCAACTCAATATATAGAGTATAGTATTGACCATTAAAATCACCAGTAATAATACTGTAGTGAAGAAAATATTGGCAGCTTGTCCTTTTACACCATCGAAATAGCAACTGGAAAGACAGAAAAACAGCATTTCTTCTATAGTAATGACAAAAGTTAAATTTCTTACAATGGGGTTTTGAACCTTAGATTGACAGTAAAATTAAATGACAATATACTAGTAGCAAATGCCGAAATTTTGACACCATTTGGTATTGAATGTGGCCATTTCTCTTCAAATAACAAAATACGGAAGTTAGTGTAAATTTAGTTTCTGCATACGGCAATTTCGACATCTTATTTCTCTTCAGTGCAGAAAAATCTAAATATTTGGAAGACCAAAAGTGCAGACAAATAAGTGAAATATTTCAAATATCAATGATATGGTCAAAACGTTCAACGTAGGATCAGCTGTAATGAAAATGAAGTTGGGACCTAATATTAGGAATGAATTCACAACATGCAATGAATTAAATATGAACAGAACCTTGCACCTTAATCTTACTCTATGGCAGTTACAACATGGATTGAATATTGAACACTGATATTGAATTCAAAAGGCATTGGGGACTGAAATCTAAAACAATAAATGTTATGAGGACTACAGACTATTAACAGAGACAAACGATTTAATGACTAAAAAATATTAGGCATTTGATTTTCAATGAAATGTTTCAATATTCCACTAATAGTGTTTTATATATAAATTGTAGCAACATTTTTTTAATTAATACTTACAAGGCGCCATTTGGACCAAGTTGTCCAAACGCTGCTGAAAATGTAGCTCCAAGTGCCGGAGCACCAAATATATATATCACCAATCTGTGGTCGTAACGTCCGAAGTCCACTTTTCTCCGATAATATATAATTAAGAAAACGTTTATAGCAACAATGTTGACCATAAGATTCTGTGCTGTTATAAACTCCGTCAGCATGAAGCCGTAAAACGCACAGAGTGATTTCGGTCGTGGAAACGTCTTCTTGACAACAATATGCAGGTGATCACTGAAATGAGCGATGTTAAATAAGGCATCACATAATGCCATATAAACAACAAATCGCTCACTTTTCGACCAAGTGAAAAATGTGGTAATATTTTGTTGACGGAAAGAATAAATTATAACAGTTAGAGCACATATAAAACTCAGACAGATACACGTCAAAGCAGGAACGTGTATATTGTAAAACGTTCCATCAGCAATACCATACACTGGTAATGAGTAGCCGTCATCATCTTGTTCGGGAAGACTTGTTGTGGTTGTCTCGTGAATATTACTACCTGTAATATTACTAATAGTTATTAACATTTTAGCCAGATATGGTTTCTGAATGCCAACACTGTAAAAAATCAACATGCATTGAGAATAAAAATTACCTGAAAGCTAATAAAGCTTTATTTTCATACTATATATAACACAAATGATAACAGCATTCCTCAAAAATAGAAAATGATTTACCTTGGGTCATCCGGTTATATTGAAGTGGTCCAATATATCGTTGTGTATCAGTTGTGAATAGGAGTTTATTTGCCTTTTACCTATTGCGTTTTCGAAACACTAGAAGTTTACACTTTTACAGTACAGCATGTATTCCTTATGCTACAAACTTTTTGTTGGTTTAGACGATGAGCATCTCTAAAACTTGTGTCTTTTATGCGATCTTCAGGTGGATAGATGGTTGAAGTTGACATAGTTTTGAAACTTGGTGAAAAGCTGTTTGATTTAGGCCCCTCTCTCATTGATATATTTGTTAATTCTTCAGTGAATGTGACACTTTATTTACGACAATGCAGCAATATACTCTAAAATAAAGTTGTTCTATGTTAAACTTAGATATTTCAGATTGTGGTAAATAATAACAAAATACCGAGGTTACTGTGAATTTTCTGCATATGCGCATTTCGACAACTTATGGCTCATCAGTGCACATCATATAAAAACATTTGGAAATCCATGAACCGAAATATTTGTAAAAGCTGATAGAGAACAAGTTACCAATAGGATCTAAATATAGGAAAGCCAAAATCAGCTAAGGACAGAGCTATGCAAGAGGGAGATACTCCTTAGGTTTTAACCAAATTTTCTTAAATTTAGACATTGCAAATTTTCAAATAAAATCGGTTTTCGGGCCAGCACCGAAGTACTGGCTACTGGGTTTGTGAATACCCTCGGGAACTAACAGTCCACCTGCAGTGGCTTCGGCCCATTGGTAACAAAATACCGAGGTTACTGTGAATTAAGGTTCTGCATATGCGCATTTCGACAACTTATGGCTAACGATTTTTATGGTAAACGATTTAAAAAATAAATGCTAACAATACCAAAAAATGCAAAATTCTATATGGCTCAAATGACAAATGAATTGGTTCATCAAAATGTAAAAATAAAATATCTTTCAAAATAGTCATAGATTATAATAATTATACAAACACCTGTATATCACCTTCAGAGACCAGGAAGTATTTTTGATAAGTGAAGTACTTATGATGTTGATTTCGAAATAGTGGAAATTTTTATCAGTGTGAATAGAAGATAGATAAACGTTACAGGTAATGCTGGAAAAATAATAAAATACTTTTCATATATCCTGCCATAAGGTTCAGTAGAATTTATAATATGAGAGCACATTACGACGATATATTTGTATTGCAATGGGTGATTCCCATTTTCTCGTTTCTGTCATTACTGAAATTTTCGTAATATATTTATCGGAACGGAAAGAATTAATGCTGAACTATACTTAAAATATCGAAATTTAAAAGAAGCTGGTTGTATATTCTAGTGTCAACATTTTTTTTTAAATAACGCAGTTACAGATGTATATTGAACCGGTCATAAATTCACAGTCGTTCTAGGATCGTTCCATTATGACGGCGATCATGACTTGCCCTTTATGTACTGGTGGTGATATTTATCTACAGCATTCCATCCCTTTATGTACTGGTGGTGATATTTATCTACAGCATTCCATCCCTTTATGTACTGGTGGTGATATTTATCTACAGCATTCCATCCCTTTATGCTTTCATAGTCCTCTTGCATCTGACGACCGTCATGAAGATGGCGTAAATGTCAGACAAACACGAATTGTATATAAATCTTGTTGTTTTTTCCTTTTAATGAACCTGTATTACCCTAGACCAAAACATTTAGTTTACGGGTCATAGGTAGTCGGAGTCGCAAGCGCAAATGCTTTTGTGGTGGCGGGTAAGTTGCTTGCTTTTTCTGTGCGGAATCTATTCTTGTATGGAGATGAAGATGAAGATGAAGCTTTCACTAAATGTCCTGTCGCGGCATGAAGTGGTTCTGTAAGAGATTAAAGCAGTTATCATTTTTTAAACGCCCTTTTATGTAGTGGTCTTCTCTTTCTGCTTCCTTGACATCAAATTTTTAATTCTTGTTGTTGAGATCATGGTTGTTTACCAAATCAAAAAAGACAGCTGAATACCGCTAGATCAGGACAGCAGAGGCTTTATCATGTCTCGATCACTGAGTGAGGGCACTTTCCTTTGACAGAAAGGTGAGTGCAAATAGTTTTTTTTATAACCCTTCCGCAAGTGTCCACTGTTTCAGTTGTTAGATAGGCTGGTTTGGAGATTTCAAAACACGTGTACAGCTACACGATGTGCACTAGAATTTTGTTTTGCAGCTACTTGTATGTCTTAAGACATTACTAGTACCCAATAATGAGTCCTCGTGTCGACATTGAGTATGAAGTCATTTGTGTTCTGAGGGGAGCACGAAAATCTCAATTCAACAGCAGACATGACCACGAACAAGCTCATGAACCGAATGTATGCTTTAATGCATCACCACGGCTACGACGAACGAAACTGAACGCCACGAAGAAACCAATGGTCTAGGCAAATCCTATTAACCAAGCTTATCAAGCAGCCAATCAACACTATTTCTTCTTTTCCAAACACAAGGACATGCCCATGCACAACTGCAACTGCGACAAAGCGGTGCTGGCTTTGCTCGACCCTATGAAAAACGAAAACTTTGCGCGAACGATAGAATCACAGCATTGTTAAACTGATCATCAATCTAGCACGATATTGGCTAGGAGTTAAGGGGAAGTTCTTGGTTAGATGAACTAGCTGAACAGTTCCACAAAACGGTATGTCGAAAGTCGGATGAGACCTGGCGTTTGGTTTTTATGATATAAACCTGTGTCTTGAACTTGAGCTCAGGCCCCATGACGACCACAAGCAGGTGTTGACGAACCCAAAATGTTAAAAGTTCTACTTAACAAATGACAGTTATCGCATTAATCACAAATAAAGACACATTATTCTGAAAGGAATGCGCACCCAGCTACACCAAAGAATTTTTATCGTGTAAAAAGTACTAGACTAGCAGCCCTTCATCTATAAAGCAAGTGACTTTAAAAGAATTAGATTTATGAATCGTTCTACCATCCATACACTTTAGTGCTCCATTGCACTAAGCTGTTATGAAGAACATAAAAAGATGTACAGGAAGTGTATGTGTTGTTAAGGTGATAAAACGCGTTCTACGAACAAATCGGAACTGCAAAAGGCCCATCGGCATTTGGGAGAGATAACAGGAAGGTAGCGATGAATCGGATCAGAGGTACAATGGATTCGATTACTACCTGTCTGTGGTCAAGGCGGGCGGTTCAGTGTGACCTCTAAGTAGTGTGGAAGACTTGACACTATTTTTCATTCTGTCTTGTTTAATTACTACCAATTTTTGCAAGTTATTAACTCGCAATCTTTTGTGATTGTTATGTCTACTCAGGCTCCAGATAAAACGCCTTTGCATGTCTAACCTGCCACCATTTCCCGAATTACTTTTTCATTGTACATTTTGAGCATTACCCCGTCTCTTGTGGATTATCCAAACTTGTCCAATTATTAACATCGAGAATGGGAAATTGGGAAAAAAATGAGTCAACAACTTTAACATGTGCAAGAAAAAGCAAGCACACCTCGTCTCAATACCGCTGAAAATGTATTTGTGTTGTTTCGACCAGAGAAATCTCTATCACTTCCTGATGTTCGGCAAGCCATAAACGTCAAGTATACCCGAGTTCATTTTGTTGTATTATGCCAATACGTTTTGTAGTTATCTTGGTTGTCATGATTCAGTATACCACTTAAGATGAGATATAGCTGTGCAGCGGATAATCTGGCATAAACGCTTAAAGTAATCGGGGATAGGGGGTTACATGATTCTCGGTCTGTAGATTCCAGAGGATCTCTAAGAGTGGATCAAATTGTTCATGTTTATGCTGTCGATTCATTTGAATTTTAAACTTTTCGCGCTGGGACAATGTGGTGCCATTCATTAGTCGAAAGCGTAACCTTATAGATCTCGTTGAAGATCTTATAAAGATGGCTCTGGATAGTTTTAATCGACATATGGATCTGTTGTTTGTTGTCAATGAATTGCTTTTATTCGGTGGGATCCTACTGTACAAGTGTACGGTCTTAGAATTTTTGGAATATGAAACATGAAGCTTTCAAAGTATGCAGGCTTGCCAAACTTGAGCTTGATTTTTAATGTGGTTCACCACCAGATTTATTGCGAGACAATTCACGGCTCGTAGTGTAACTTGGTTATGTGTTTTAGAACTTGCTTTTTTGATATCACGGTTTTTTACTTCCATCATGTTCAGGGTGTTATCAGTGGTCGAAATATAGGTCTTGGCCAAAGCTCGGGTGGTCATTCAAGTCGATCTACTCCTTAAGCATTAGAAACTCGTATTCTTAAAATGTGGTGTTTCAGCTTCGTACCCATGGGCAGGTACTGCATGAGTCGGGTGCGTACTGGACGGGTTTGTTAATTTTCATAAACGAGCTTGTGCACAATTCCAATCTCCATGTTCACATGCCAACGACGTTATGTTCATAATACAATTTCAACAGAAAGTCGAGATCTTATTCAATCATGGTGCCATACTGATGATCCTCATGATCGTTCGTTACATGGGCATTTTGATCTATGCCTGTTTCTTTTTCTTACCATACTATTCAAAGTGCTGATCCGAGATGTCCTGCTTAGAGAAATGGCAAATACAAATTTTGGATCTTTGTAAACACTATTTTGAGACGTTAAGAGTAACCATTGCTTCTTGATTCTTTAGAAAAAACATATCGAGGTTACTGTGAATTTAGTTTCTGCACATACGCATTTCGACAACTTATGTCTCATCAGTGCAGATTTAATCAAAACGTGTGGAAATCCAGGAACCAAAATATGAGTAAAAGCTGATAGAGAACAAATTGCCAATAGGGTCTAAATAGGAAAGTCAAAATGAGCTAAGGACAGAGCTATGCTAAAGGGAGATACTCCTTAGATTTTAACAAAATGTCTTGATTTTAGATATTGCAAATTTTCAAATAAAATCGGTTTCCGGGCCAGCACCGAAGTACTGACTACTGGGTTGCTGAAGTGTTGCTCATAAAATGGAATATATATATATATATATATGTGCTTCAAGTCGATCGTTCTGGCTGCTTGCACCTTTGAAGTCCAACACTTTCACATTGATATCCTTGTTCTTGCTTTTGAAGCTATCGATCGCCTTGAATCGAGAACTCATTATTGTCAAACTTCAGCTCATGCTTTTATCACTTGCATCGACCCTCTTGCGTTCAAATGTAGGAAATGTAACCTCTTCGCCTTAAATATTTTAAAGCGATCTTTCCTTATAGTCGATGGCAAATTGATATAATTCGATGGATAAATTTCAGCTTTAGATTCGAAGCATTGATCGAAAGACTTGCACTGATTGAAATAAAAAAAAATCAAAAGTGTGAGCAACCACTTAGATTCAGTACTTTTGTACATGGAGCAGTATTTTTTTTTTTGTTTTTATAAAATTCCAAACTAGAATAGAAATTTTACTAATTCGGCTTTCTTTGTAAAAATTAAAAGTAATGTTTACGAATACTTTTTTTCTTCTGGTACATTTGAACTGCCTCCATGTTGATCTAATTGTACCCATATGATCTTCTATTACATTAAAATGCGTGAATCAAACCTCCTCTTTGCTAGGCTTCTGCATTTGAAGGAGTCCAACACGTCACTTAAGCTTGATGTATTCATGTCTATGAACGATATACTTAGCAGCTCTTTTTTTAAACTTTTTTTCTGGTGGTCTTCTCAGTGCTGTTTACGTTTTCAAAGAAGTAATGATCCCATAGTGAACAAACATATTCTAGTGATGGTCTTATTAAGGATTTATGAGCCCGTTTTTTCCCACTGAAGTGAAAGTTCTTTCACTGTTCCGACGAGGAAAGCCTAGTGTTTTATTTGCTTTGGTACATATGCCTTTTACACGCGTAAGTCATCTGAGGTATGATTGGATTGTTACTCCGCGTGCAAGTATTTTTCATTGTCTGCATGTTTAACTGCCTAGTTATGTGTTTATGTTTCTTTATTGTTTCCGATGTTGCCATCGTCCTTGGATTATTCGTTTTGGATTGACGGTTCGGTTCGGTTACCTTATATTTTATCTGATGCTGAGAGAACATTACACTTGTTTGGATGACAGGCCATTTTTCACGTTTTTCCCATATGCAAATTACTTAATGTAATTTTAAAATGACTACAAATGTATCATCTGCAAAGAGGAAAATAGAGGAATTAAGTCCAGTTGGTATGACAAAACAAACTATACCAAGAACAGAATCATGACGCCCACTTGACTCCACGTGATCATAACTGAAAGTATCAGTATCTAGAACATGTTTCTGAGTACTATTTACTAAGATACTTTTTATTCATTTGTTTATTTTACAATGATGAATTCTGCGTAAAAACTGATTGTTTGTTTTTATCAGAAGCTTCAGAAAAATCTGTTCAGTTTGTGGTGAATTTTCTGCAATTTGTTATGTCGTCTGTAATTTCACAAAACTTGGGTTTCGCAGCATTTGTTATACTTACTACGACATGTTCCATAATCCTGCAACGTATGCACATATGCAAATTAAGGAAACAGGTACGTAGTCTTTTGGGTTGTATTTTGGAGCCTTTCTTTTAAAGATGGGTGAAACATGAGCAGAGGGTGGCACAGGGTTATTTTCGTGCAGCGTGTTTGCCTTTTTTTATTTCACGTGTTGCCGTGCTGCAGGGTGGTTATTTGCCGTATTTCGTGCAAACCGAAAAAAAGACATCGTGCAAGCCAATTTCTAATTTTTCGTTCGTCGTGTCACGTTGCGACATTTTATTTCTCGTACTCGCGTGCGCGGTACCCCCCTGTGCGACCCCCTGAGCAGTGCGCTAATCGTTAGACATTTCTCGAGTATTTAGTTAATTGTTATATATTAAAGCTAGTATTGGTGCCAGTGTAATGGTTTATATTATCTACCGTGAAATAAGTTCCAAAGGAACAAATATCATAGCTCGCCCGGTGAAATAATCTCCAGTTTGAAAGAATTTACTGCTCACTTGGTGAAATAATCTCCAGACGAAATAATTCTCATAGATATATCTATAACATTTGTTCCATTAAGAACTTATTTCGCAGGATGCTATTTTGGAGTTCCTATCGTTGTTTACGTTTGTCTTTTGTATTTCTATTGTGGTTTTTTTCTTGTGCAGTCCCTATTTACTTTGTGGCATGTGGCTATGTTTTTCACCCATTGTAGGTGTTTCCTGTTATCTTTTTCATTCTATTACACTTGTTCATTAGTAAATTCTTTTAGACGACATGGTATAATTCCATATTGTTCGTTTGCTTTTCTGATGATTGTAGTTTTAATAAGAGTTTGTCAATACCCTGTGGTCCCGCCTGTGGTGTAACGTGTATGTCTTCCACGACTGGATAAACATTTTGATTTTTCATGTGTTGTAGTTATCTTCTACTTCTTCTGAATAACGACAGCATTCAAATATTCTGGCAGGCTGTGGATAACTGTAATTTTTTTTCTGCATATGTCCATTTCGACAACTTATGTCTGTTCAGTGCAGTTCAAATCAAAACATTTTTTAAACCATAAACCAAAAATTTGTAAAATCTTATGGAGTACAAATAACCAAAAAAATATCTAACTGGAAAGCCAAAATGAGCTAAGAACAGAGCTATGCTCATTAATTTAAGCAGTTTTTCTATTTTGCTCTTTATTTTTCTTGGATATGGTTTGCTTGTACATGTCATTGAGATAATATCTCAAGTGTACACTTTGTTTAATTACTATTATCTAAACTTATGTAAATTATAAAACGAAGGATTAACTCCCTCCATCGTAGTTTTGTCCTTAGCTTGTTTGATATTACTGAATATTCGGATTTCGTTTGGTTTTATGTATTTTAACATTTTTTGAAATTATGGATTACCTTTGTTTGGGTTCTAGTGCTGCTGATGAGGAATAATTTTCCGAAATGGCCATACAGCTCATTAAAATTATTGCAGTTGGAGTTATGATATGTTTTATGGTCTCATGTTCATTTACTCCATATCCTTTCCTAAAATATTTCTAAAATTCATGTATTACAAGTTTCAAGATAAAATCGGTTTTCGGGTCATCACCGAAGTACTGACTACTGTGTTGATGAGCTTACCCATATGGACTAGCAGTTCGCCAGCAGAGGCATCGGCGCAACTGTAATAAATAACAAAATACTGAAAGTTTCTGCATACGGCAGACATCAGTTAAAACAGAACAGCAACAATTGTTTTCAACCTAATTGCCCGGTTTTGAGACTGTAAGATCTCAAATGGCTTGTTCTGATCGATATCTGGTGTCTGGTTATTTCCTGTGATCTTTGGGTGGTCTGCTTTAAATATTTATTTAATCCATTGACGATTTTATCCAAAAAAAATCAGCCTAGCTTCTCCTCTCCTTTTCGTGCTAATTCTCCATTCATGTTGTTGGCACATGTACATTGGCTACCGTTGTTTTTCTTTGGATTTCCACTTTATCTATTTGGTTCTGATGATAAGTGCATTCTAACTGGGGTCTAATCAGGAATTTATAAGAGTGCTTCTCTTTGATGCTATTTTTATGCCCCCAGATCGAGGATCGGGGGGCATATTGTTTTTGTCCTGTCTATCTGTTTGTCTGTGCGTCCGAAACTTTAACCTTGGCTATAACTTTTGAACTATATAAGGTAGACTTTTGATACTTGGCAAGTGTATAGGTTTAGTCAAGAGGAACATAAATATGCAAAAAAAAAATAGGTCAAAGGTCAAAGGTCAAGGTCATAGGGGTCAAAAAGGGGTAAAAATCGGAATCTGGGGGCATATGTAGTGTTTCACAAACACATCTTGTTGATTTTATGTTTAGGTTCCGAATCGAGTGTAGAAACTCCAGACTTGGCCTTGCTTTGTTAGTTATATTGTTGATGTGTTCTCCTCAGTCCAGGTCACATGTGATGGTACATCCTTAATGCTTTGTTGATATCTCATAATTTAGTTTGTGACCCATGTTTATTTTTTACTCAAGCGCAAGGGGGCGCTTGAGTGTATCTATTGCGATGTTAAATTCGTTCTTGGCAAATATTTGATTTTCAAATTTTGCAGTTCGCTAAATGCATGCTTGGACATCAATCTTTTGGTGAGTGTTCATCTGTACTTCACATATCTAGATAAATTTGAATGTCACATTTTACGAACTATTTCTATTTAGCGGACTAATATCAGTATGTAATTGGACATTTTGTTATGATTCCGGAGAAAAATTGCAGGCTTTCCGAATATTTTCTTTAATTGTTATATATACCAGTTACCGAAGTTACTGTTAATTTATTTTTCTGCATATGCGCATTTCGACAACTTATGTCTCATCAGTGCAGATAAAACCAAACATTTGGAAGTCCATTAATAAACAGCAGTACCT
>MJUU01011772.1:38759-67645 GCA_002080025.1 Modiolus philippinarum
CCAGTGGTGTTTTCGGTGTTTTATCCGGTGTTTTTGGTGAATTCCGGTGTTTTCGGTGATTCGAAGTACCGAGATTACACATACAAAAAAACTTATACACCACTCTCCCAATTTTTACAAAACATTAATGAAATTGCCTTTAGATGGCTTCCTTTCGGATTTAGATTCAAATTTAACTTATACCACTATACTTATCGCCACACACCACAAAAAAACAAAGTGACAAAAGCACTAAAAATATTTATAATAATTTAAAACAACATGTATCAACGTTAAAACTGACAATTTTTCTGGCTGGCTTACTTTATAACAAATCAACACCACGAGATTTTTTATGATAACTTCCGTCCGTCGATCCGTCCGTTTTGCCTGTCGTGCCACAACTTTAGAAACTATTGAGAATCCCTTTATCAGTTATCTCTGATCTTGATTTTGCAAAGCTATTTGATATGATTGTCTTTAGATCTGTAGACTTTAAGTTGAAATTTCGTCACTTAATTTCTTTTATTTTTCTTTTCCTTTTAGTCAAATTTTATTTCATTCGTGTGATTCGTGTGTGTGTATGTGTGTGTTTGTGTGTGGAGAAGGGGGGGTGGTGGTATCTGACTGATTCCACAAAACATTTAGAAAGTGATTTTCATGATATCAATTATGTCGTCGACGTTTTAGTATTTAATAGGGGGAAAATGAGCATCTTAAAATCGAAAGGGGGAAAATGGCAATGATCTCATTTTTCCCCCGTGTTCAGTAAGGGGAAAATTTGAGAACATGCTTAATTTTCCGGGGGGGAAATCAGCATATGCCAATATTTCCCCCGGAAAAACTGGCATGGGGGGGAATGGCTATAGAACACCGGCAATCAATGAGCAACAAAAAAAAAACAAGATCATCAAGTTTTTTCCTTTTTTCACTTGATATTCAGTTTTGAAAAAAAACAAAAAAAGCAGTCTAAAATCCGATTTGTTTTCAAATTCAGTAGCAAAACCCCTTAAAATAAAAATTAAAAACAAACACCTTTGTCAATTTTCCGGATATCACCTTTCCGTCAACGGATTTGATATTGTACAACACTTCCGCCGACAAGCGACGTCTGGTGTCAGATTGTCAGAATGGAGCATTTCGCGAAGAAATGAATTTAGGAAAAGATGTAGGATCACTACAGGTAAATTACTTACTAACTTATAAGGAAAACGACTATAATATGAAAATGGCACTGCCAAAAAAGCGAGCTCAGCTTCCTTACTTTCCGTCCTTATCGAATTCGTTTTTGATTTATACAACTGTTTGAAGATGTCATAAATTGTCAAATTGCATGGTTTTTAATATAATATAGATTGGTGCAATATGGGTACACTGTGCAGTTTGGGTACTTCCACGTTAATACCTGAGCAATATGTATATAAGATTTATAGGATAATTGAANCATTCCCGGAATGACGTAACATCTTTTATGACGTTCCCGGCGTTTTCAGGTTCACTCACATTTCCGGTTTATTGCATTTCCAACACACACACAACGTTAATGTGTCTCAGAAAGCCTACCTAATTTGTTACATAAGGGAATTTTACTTTCCCCGTGAAGATGAGTATTTGTTCTGAATGACGTGATTTTTAATTGCACTTTTTAAAGATTTTTTTTTCCCAGTTCAATCGACGCAAATGCCACGAATATTGAAGTTCACTTCCAAACATAAAAATCTTGTGTTATCCTGCAGACAGTGCAGTCATGTTACTGCTGTTCTTAAGTTCAAGCTTCATAATAAAATAGAATGAAAAAAATACGACATTTTACAACGTTATATTAGTGGAACTTGTCAAATAAGATTGTTATTTACAACAAGTACCAAGCGGAAGACTTCAAGCACCGCAACGTCACTATTATCATGTGACAAAGTACTAAAATACAGTACAGCCAGAGACTTAGCGTGATAAATCACTGTGATAGACATATCACTCTACTCAGTGAAATGTGTATATTTTATTTCCTGTTTGAGCTAAATACATGATTTTCTTTGCATTTAGAGTGATGCAGTCTACCAATTTACATGCAAAAGAAATTGTGTGGATAGATCAATCAGGAAAAAAGATATAGTTATTTGAAAATTTAAAGTGATATGTCTATCACAGTGATTTATCATGGTAAGTCTCTGGCTGTACTGTAAGTATGTTGTCCCGTAGTGGATCTTTATCTCGAAAACGACGTATTCACAGACACATTAGTGATCACCAAACTCTGTGTAGGTCAGATCAATTTCTGCTAGTCAGACTTTCAAAAGGCTTGTTCAAGAATCCAATCAGGGACTTCACAAAATCAAATTTTTGGTTGGCAAAATTGTATTTCAACAATAAATCATGAAATTGCATTGTATAGTAATGGGACAGAATTTTATGTTTTAAATAACTTCTTACATACTACTCCAATTTTGGATCTGTAATATGCGAAATAAACCTCCTAAGCAAATCCATGTCTCAACAGACGGTAATGTAATTTAAATTATGAAAACAAAATTGTGAAATTGTACAGCGACTTGTATAATATCCCAGATAATAGACAAGTCGCCATACTCTTTCATAATTTTGTTTTCGTGAATTAAGTTACATAACCAGCTGTTGAGACATGGATTTCCTTAATTTTAATCGAAGGATGCATGAAATTATTGAACTAAAGGATGTGCTTTTTTAACACAACGCGCCTAAAATCGTTTGCTTTTGAAGGAAAAAACATCCTGTTGGAACATTTTGGCGGTACTAGGCAACATGTTTTCATCTCTACTTTTATTTACTTGTTTTATTCTATGTTTATACAACTATCTTGACTATTATGAACTCTAATTTTATCCTGTCGATCATCACACACATTTCTGGTCACAAAGTACACAAATATTAAGAAGAAATATAATACAAGGGTGATTTTTCACGTTCACTCACGCTGAAGTAATATTTATTGTCCGCTTCGATAGTACCAATATCGGGTGTTGTTCCCATACTGTGAATATACATCATCATAATCATGATATCTGCAACAGAAATGTCATTGATAATGTCCTTTCACACGAATAATGTCATACGGCACAAACGACACGTCCCGCTAAAAATAGACAAGAATAAAAGTAAGGTGTGCCACAGTGACTAAAAATAAAGTGAAATACATACATTCAATCCTATCAGCCATGCCTACCTGCTAACTGTAACAATATTGCAATTTCATATACAGTACAAATTAACAAGTATGCTGTTTGACTGGCGGTGACCCATGAATTCTATTCTTGTCTGAGCAAAATTGCTGAAGTCCAATATTAACTTTTCATTTATCCATCAGAACCAGGAGATTGTGGTGTATTTCAGCTCAAGTAAATACATATATGGCCATGAACTGATGAAGGTTTTACTGTCTCAGAATTTTTCAATACTGTTGTGAATAAATGTTTTGCCATGATATTATACTATACATGCTATACATGTACATTTTGAAATAGCAGGTTTGCACTTCAGTTTACATTAATTATGATGTGTCATTTCAGCATATTGTTGCTATGGAATTGAGATACCAAAATATCATGAATTTTATAAGGCGTCCTCATGGTATGAACCAACAATTTAATCGCTTTCAAGACTTACGAAGATTACGGGAACTTATTCATCAGCAAGATGCGGGACAGCAAGCAAGTCAACCACGAAATGAAAGAATTAATATTGATGGAGATATACTGAGGTAGGTTTGGCAATGAGAATGCTATTATTCTGTACTGGTGCAGTGATCTATGGTACATTGTTTTTAGCTTTGGTTACAGTACAGAAATTAATCCAGAATTTATGCAACAAATCCAATCTGATTCCAAAAAATGCATTTGCTGGACTTTTTTATGAGAAGTTAAAATTATTTAACTAACATAATGAGATTAATATAAATTAAACTACATGTAGTAATACATCTTCTTTCATAATCATCAAAGTACATTGACTCTATTACACTATGCATTTGATTGTGAATATTGAAAAATACAAATCTGATTTGAGTTTTTTCTCATTCCATCCGTCTCTTCATTAAAATGTCAAGTAAACTTGTGTCCTTTGATATTATGCAAAATTATATTTCCCATACTATGTAAAAATATTTCCTGTTAAAAGGCAATTTGAAAGGTTAGGTAAATGTTTGATATATAATCTCTGATGTTTATTTCAGTTATCAACTCAATGAACACAACAAGGTTGGATGTTATGTTGCAGCTGAACCATTGTCTCCAGAAAATTATTATTTTGAAGTGGAAATTTTAGATTTGGGTCAGATTGGTGCCATAGGTAAGGACAGGAGTAGTAGATGTGATAATTCTAAAAGATGATGGAGTCAAAAGAACATGAAGTTGAGTCTAAATCAATATGTTTGACACATTGCAAAGTAAACTGAAGTGTAGAAAAAAGTCTAAAGCTATTATTTATAGTCAAACATCAAAAATATTTGAACATGATTATATAACATGAAAAAATTAGTCATCAAAATGTCTTCCAAGATATGTACAAAAACACTAAACTTACAGTTCAGTATGACATTAATGATTTTATACATCTCTTGTATAATGCTTGATAAGGTTTGTATTTCCCTTCTTGCACTTGTAAATCTTCTGTCAAAATCATGCTTTTTGCAGTTTGGTGAAAAAAATACGCTTATTATGATATTCTTATATTGTTTTTTTTTTTTTTTTTCAATCTTAACATTTTCATTGTACTTCGATTGAGACTTGTTTTCAAATTTGAACAATTCAAATTTCTTTTTGACCATGACAACTTCCATAAAAGACCACATAAAAAGTTCACTTTTGACTTGAAAAATTAAGTCGTTATTTCTGTTTATTTTTGTTGCTAATTAGGTTCAGTAGGATCATTTATACTATTTGGAATGATTTTTTTAACAGGGGCATATATAGAATTACGATTTTTTTGTCTTTTATAAATGTTGCTAATGTCATCAATTTTTTTGACGGACATTTGACAGACAATGTGACATTAGGAACAAGAAAAATGGCATATCTTGCTAATTCCTGAAATGTTAGAATACAAAATTGATTTAATGTTCTTTAATTGACATTGAATATTTCTAAAATTAACAAAGTCATTCGTTATGAATTAAATTAAAGTAATTAATGCAGAAAACATTGTGTCTAACGTCACCCTTTGACGGAACATTTTGTGTCTAATGTCACCATTTGATGGAATGTATCGTGTCTAATAACAGCTTTTGACGGAACATATTGTGTCTAATGTCACACACTGACGGAACACATCGCAAAAGGTTAATTTAAAGTTCTGTTATTAACTGTAATTATTTCTCAGGTCAAGCAAGTCATCTATTAGAGTATTTTAACAGTATTATTTCAGAAAACATTGTATCTAAATAGATCCCCATTGAAAATAACATTGTGTCTAATGTCACCAGCTGACGGATCATATCGTGTCTAATGTCATCTATTGACGGAAATAGTTGTGTCAAATGTAACCAATGTTGTGCTGGCTGTGCCAAATGTGCTCAACAGCAGCATGAAAATGAAATGCATGGGTGTTCCACAGATCACATGTGTCGCCTACACTATAAATATTTAAGAATTCCTGTGTTTGAAATAGAATTAGGAAGTCCATGCTGCACATCTACATACATTATATACTGAAGCGTGCATTCCTCATAGTTTGATAGAAAAACACAGAGCTGTACCAGAGTTGAGGATAGGGAGGCATACTATAAGACCCCGGGTATAAGACTCGATAACCTACAGAGCAAGTTCAATGATCATACGGAATACTGGAATCAAATGAAAAGAAAGGAAAACAAAATACATGATGCACATCTGCAATATACATTAAAACATTCCTGCAAATTTGGTTGAACAATATTAAGTTGTTTAGGAGGAGTTGTGGAAATGGAGACATATCCTAAACTAAAAAAAAAAACCAAAATGACAAAAGTCCAAAAATGTGTAGAATCTGAAAAAAAGGTAAAAAATACAAAGCAGTTGATCAGGAGTTGTGGATAATGGAGACGTACCCTCAAGACTCCAATAAGCTAAGGGTCACCTGACTGTACCATCGAGGCTTAGGGCTAGAAAATGGCATTAATCCATTGATGCTGTATAAATTTTTTACAGTGTTGTTGCTAACTCTGATGGGTGCAATATGTGGAGCAGATCATACTTGCTTTCATGGCTTATCTGATGATTCTCCTGATATTTGATGGTTTCCCTCTTGTTTGGGCATTTAAATGCTATTTCTGTATTTGTTCAATACAATGTATGTGTTATCCATATATTGCCAGGCAATTTGGGTTGTTTCTTCTATGACATTCTTTTTTTCAAATACTCTGACTACCTGAAATATATTTGGCACTGACTGTTTTCTCCATTAGAATTGAATGAGGGGGAGGGGTGACACAGCTTGTCTGTTCTCCCATTTCCCACATTTTTTCAACATTTCCTACCTTTTTTGGGCCTCGTTTCCCAATTCGAAAACCCTTTCTCGTTTTTTCCCATCTCCCACTTGTTGATTTCCCCCCAATTTTCCTAATTTTCCCAGTTCCCTGATTTTTACTCATTTCCCTAAGGTGTGGCATCCCTCTTTAAAAACCGAAGTTTTCACATTCGAGTTGGAAGTAATGGACTGTTTTTCGTTACTTTTACCTGTATAAATTTCCATAAAAAACAATAATTCTTGTTACATTTTTCAGATGTAGTTTCTTTATGCAACAACCTCAACAATAAGTCCATAAAATGTCATGTTTGACACATGAAGTCCGTCGACTTGTGACGATAGAGACACAAAAGCCCAGAAAACGTATCAAACCTGGTTACAAATGGTAAAAAGCGTGACCAATTGGCATAAATTGGAATCCCTGACATCAAAATCCAGTTTGATTGTATAAAAGTTGATAAAAACAATAAAACCGCCGACTCGTGTTTCAATCTTTTTTGATGCGAACGTTCCTGATCCGCGAAAATGTTTGACAGACAGCATTTGAATCATTTTTTCAACGTTCTACCTAGTCTGTCATTGAAGTAATAAAGCGCATCTTCGACTTGGAATATTAGTCGCTAAAAGGCTTTAATCGGCACGAAATAATAAAAACATTGACGGGCGGATGTGTATAACGTCACAGGGACATTTTGACGGAATTTACGTTCTCAACATTTCAAAGACGATGTTTGGCAGTTTTGTTGGTAAAAATTACCGTGTGTCATACGAATTAAATATTTTACATATTACGTTTTTGAAGGATATTATTCAAATTTGATTTGAAATAACAATATGGCTCCAACACAAGGTGATCCAAACGTGACAAAATCTGACAGACAGAATTTTGCATTTGCACCATTACCTGTTTTTTAATCTTTTCAATTTATTCCTGCTGTCCACAAAGTTATTTTGCTGTGTTTACATAAGCCTTTAACCTACTAAAACAGGGTATACCTTGATAGGGTACAATCAATTAATAACTTGTGTTTTATTCACTGCTGAATTTAGGGAGTATTTGTAGAAGTGAGTTGTGTCCGTCAAAAATTCCATCAATTCTGACAAACATTTTTATTTTTTGCTTTAATAATTCATTTTAATCATTAAGGAAACATTCTATGTGATTTTTATGATATAAATTCACAACATAATCTGAAATCCATATGGTTTTATTTTTTATTTCTATAAGAAATTCAAGGGTAAAAAAATTGACGGACAAAGTCACATTAGCAACATACATTCATGGAAGTTGTCCCCTATTTTTCCTGATAGGTATAGTTCTCGATAAACTTATATTATGGAAAACAAACTAAATGATTACATAAAATTTATTATTAAACGCAGGTGTTGGTTTAGTACCAAGAGGTTATCATTTAGATGCTCAGCCTGGATGGAGATCTATGTCAGTAGGATTCCATGCTGATGATGGAAAGTAAGTGAAAGGGTGTAGTATGGTAGTAATACAGTAGTCAGTAAAAGTGGACAAATACAAATCTTGAGAATCAAATTTCATTGAAAGTTTTAAATCTCACATTTACTTGTTTAGGTGGTTAAGTACTTCATTGTTGGACTGAAGAACTAATATCATTTAAATATTGAATAAAGGACATTTTGTTTTTGATATGGACTTTATCATGGTCAGTATCAAGCGAGCCCATTAGGGTGATCTTGATGTGTTACGTCTTGATGAAAACTGTATCAAAAACAAAATGTCCTTTATTTCTTTTATCGGTAATTCACAAAATGATAAATTAGAACTCTATGATAATTACACATATATATAAACTAAATTTTCTATTTTAGCACAATTAATATTTTATTTACTGTAATAACCGATATGTATTCTTCGATCAATGTATTACGTGTATGAACACGACAAATAGTACCAAACCATGACGTCAGCTTAGCAACCTGCACATAACACCTTCACAGTACGTGATAGTGTCCAGTTCGATGGTACTGAGAATATCAGTCTCTGTAGATCAAAGGAAATTTATATAAAACCGATTAAAGTGTATACATGTACAGTTTTGACACTATGGAAGTAGTTAGGTGGTGAGGTCCCCATTTGTTCCAACTTTCCATGATTTAGTACAATATAGCAGAAATTTTACCCAGTCAGGCAGTCTTAGATTTAAAAATAATCTGTAACTATATGGCAATAATGAAATGGAAATAATAAGTAGAAAAATCTTGGTAAATGTAAGAAACAACAGTGTTAGAGCAGAGAAAATATTTTACAAAATATATCTCAAGAGAAATTTAAGTTTCCTCAAGTATGTCAAGTCTTTATATAAACGTGTTCAGTAAAAATCATCTAAGCTAAATATGAAGCAGTCTTCCTTTCAATAAGTATTATCATATTCCAAGCAGGTGTTGATAGAAGACCTGTCCAACTAAGTAAAATCTGAACAAAATTTTTCATTTCTCATAGATCATTCATTTTTATACCTGCCACACATAGTGGCGAGGTATTATGTGATACACTCAGTCTTCTGTCCGTCCGTCAGTCCCTTAAGGTTTCTGACTGATAACTTGTGAATGAAATAACATAAAATCTTCAAGCTTGGTATGTAATGTTTTCCCCCACAAAACTCAGGTCAAGTTAAAATATGGGTTCACAGGTTCAAAGGCTTCTAGAGTTCATGATGCCCCTTGAGACTGTGAAACGTGGCTGGGTATCATGTAAAGCACCATTACTATTTTTATGAGCCTGTAAATCCTTGTTAAAATAATAAATTTTATGCATTCACTTTTCAGAACAGCAAGAAAACATAACAAGGATTATGCAATCATTTTTTTGTGTGTGTGTATGTTGATTGACATAATCTTTTAACTTTTGTAAATCTACATATCACAACCATACCTTGAAGATTGCAAAGCAAAAAATAGAAAGCGCTTTTTTTATGTTTAAGATAGTAAAAGTAAAAGATAGTCAAAGTAAGGAAGGATTTGATAAGTCATTTGGACCTCAGTCTGTGCATTACAAGTGATATGTATGTTTTATATTTTGAATTTATTTAATAAATCAGAAGGATTTTGTAAACCATTTGGACGTCAGTCACAAGTTGGTGATAAGATATTCTGTAGTATAAAGTTTTGTTTAATGTTTTAGGTTATTTAAATCAGAGGGATTTGGAAAACCGTTTGGACCTCAGTCACAAGTTGGTGATAAGATAGGCTGTGGTATAAAGTTTCCAAGAGAAGAAGATGGAGAAACACCACAACAAGTCAAAGTTTTCTTCACACATAACAGAAAAGAGGTTTGTACTCTTCCAAAATTGGTAATTTTCAAGGTAAGACGATGGAATTAAGACAAGTTTTGTGCACTTGTCTTTACTCGGTAAAAGGCCAATCAATACTGCTTATTTTTAGGAATCAACAACAGTATGACATAACATTACAAATGGCATACACGATGGAATTATGTTAAAAGGGTGGGGGTGTTTTTGCTTCTGTATTAAAGGTTTTGGGACATTGAAAATAATATTTCATGGAAGATTTAACTACCTACATCTGATCAAAATCAAGGATCAGTTTATCTTTCACTCATGTATGAATTTTGCGAAAAAGACGGAATTTCTTACATTCATGAAAGATATCTCAGACTTTGATACGCTCTCATGTAAGAGGCTATTATTCATCTGTTAGTGTCCATTTACATATGAAATATAGGACATTTTGTTTTTAGTACGGACTTTATCACGGCTAGTATCAAGTGAGCCTGCTAGGGCAAGCTTGTTGCGTTACGTTGTGATAAAGTCCGTATCAAAAGCAAAATTTACTATATTTCTTTTATCGGTTATTCACAAAATAATAAACAGAACTCTGAAATAAATTAAAATAAATTGAAATTTCTATTTAAGCAAAATTTACGCGTATGAACACGACAAGAAGTACAAAACATGACATCAACTTAGCAACTCGCACGTGACGCCTTCACAGTGACCTTATAATTTCATGATAATGTCCAGTCGGTCATACTGGGATTATCAGTTTCTGTAGATCAAAGGAAATTTATACAAATTACCAAGTCAATTCATCTTCCTTCTTTTCGTGATAAGCTTTTGTATCCATGACTCAACATCATAGAATACTTTACATCACAATGTCTAATAAACTCAGGGAAGTCCATGCTGCTAACACAACATAGGTTTGCAGACGTTTCTATTCATATTTTACAGAAAAATTATGAACTTTCATTCAATTAAACTTGAAGATTACTTAGGATATCTTTTATGCTGATAAAAAAATTAGATGTCTTCTCCACTCTCTGCTTTGCTGCCCTCAACTTGAAAAATAAGAAATTTCTCGCTCTTGTGAAATATATGTGATTTTTAACGTAATCTCATGAACAAATCTATTATTCTTGCTGCCCTTAAACACATGATTAAATTGATGTCACAATTTTATTTTCACAAACTTTAATTATGGCATTTGAATCACTGATTCTTTAGTAATACAATTCAGAAAATTATGCCCAAATATACAATAAAACTACATTATTGTCAGTTTAATAGTGAAAATTATATTTCACTCAACGACTTAAAGGATATAATGGTATACACTTGTCAGTCCATTCATCCATCCCATATCTTTTGTCACAAAATTCTCAATTCTGTCTGAAGGGATTCCCTTTAAAGATTGGTGTGCGGATTTCCTGTAATGAGTTGTTCCTTTTCAGCAATTGTTAGTGCTTGCAGATATCAACTTAATTGCATAAAATTTTTACTGCATTTGTAATAGTAATGATTTTTTTTGTGTCACAGAATTCTCCACTCTGCCTGAAGGGATTGATTTGAAATTTAGTATGTTGCTTTGTTGTAATATTTTTGTGCATTTGAGTGCTCTCTAATATCAATTTCCTTTTTAACTAGACCTAAAATTTTTACTGTTATAAAAGGGGAAATTTATGTGAAATTCTCAGGTCTCACAGAACAGATAAATTTGAAATTTGGCATGCTGCTTTCTTTTGATGAGTTGTGCTTTGAAAGCATTTTTGTAGCTATATGATATCAACTTTTTGTTCGAAATGACATTGAAAATTTTGTACAAATGGGGATATACTTGGTAAAACAGAGCCATGCAACTTCATGTTTCATTTAAATCGGATAAGAATTGGCTTCACAATTATTTTTGGAAAAAAAATGTAAATTCATATGAAATATATTGGAAAATATCTTAATACACTAAATTTTTGACGAGGTGCAGGACCTCAAATTCAGTCTATAAAAAGGATGTAACAAGATTGACGTTTACTGATTAAAACTAATCCAAGATCAAAATTTCCAATAATTGAACTATTCTAAAATTCACTCGTATTTTAGAATCCATTCATGAATCAAGACACTTTGTGATCACTCTGTGATATATTTGTTTTAGTGGAATAAAGTGTCAGTTTTAATATGAAAATTTGTATTTAGTAAGACCACAAATTTTTAGAATAAACTCCTAGGTAGGCCCAAATATTTATTGCCCCTCGAGACAATTATTATTACATGTATATTTTTTTCCCTGTAGGTTGGTATAGTAATGGTACCATATCCACCTGGTGGTCTGTACCCCTCTGTAGGTATGCATTCCGAAGGTGAAGAAGTCAAATTTAGCCTAGATGCAGAATGGCAGTACAATGAACTGGTATTAATGGCTGTAGACAGTGGTGAGGAAGAGTGGTCACGGTTACATGATGTCAAATTAAATGGATCGGTAGGTGTAATTGATTGTTAGTCAACTTCAAGTTAATAAGTAGATTCTTATCGTCGCCTGCCACACTGATATCCATCTGTCTGACTTTTATTTTTCAAAACTATGGTTTCAGGTTTTGTTTGCTTAGTTGTCAAGAAAAACCACATCATCAGAACCTGAAAGGTGTTGTTTTACATGTATATGATACTTTTTCTGGTTAAAGACATCAAAGTTTATCAGAGGCTTGTTTTATTTTAAGGTGGGACAGAATAGAAGGCATTGTTTTTTTAGAGACCCCAAATGGGAATCTATTAACTTGATGTGGCCTTAAAATAAATTTATAGTTGCGGGTACTTTACATTTTGTTTTTGCTGTTTTTTATTTGAACATAATAGATTGAGAGAAATTTAAAGAAATATTCATTTTGATTAGATAAAGAATAAAACAACTCTTTCTGAATTCTACTTTAATACATACAAATATTAAATGTTGATAGAAGATTATTAATATCCTAGCAATTTTTTGCTCTGTTAATGCAATGAATTGTTAAGGATTGTTGTCCCCACATCATGCTCAATCCATGTTCAGATTTATTAAACACCCATGAATTTAGATGTATTAATTATATTCAATATATAGTAATACATTCATAATTAAATTTAACCAATTATAACATTTATTAGAGTTTAGTAGAGATATATAGAATCCACAACAGCATCGCGTGAGAAACGACATTTCTACACTAGAGATAGTTAAATTTTCAAATTTTTAAATGCGAGGCTTGCCGAGCGTTGAAAATATTTGAAAATTTAACTGTCGAGAGTGTAGAAATGTCGTTTCTCACGAGATACGGTTGTGGATTTTATTTCTCTAATGATTTCAGGGAGATTTTGGACAAAAACATGACCCCCCTTTTCTGATGATCCGAAATAAATGTGTCCTTTGAGCATGACATCGGCAGGCATGGTCGCCTTTTTTCATGACGTCACAATGGTAAAGTCGGAAAACGGCAAACATATTTGACGTCATAATTGAATTTCATCCAATCACTTGCCGAGAACAACATTCTCTCTAGAGAGGAGAACAGTATTTCTCCAACTGTTCAAGAAACGTGAAAACAGGACAGAAATTAGAGATAAATTAATTTTTTTTTTCAGTTATTAGAATATAATGGTCGGGGTAAAAGTATACATGATGTTGGTTTAGCACAAGCACGATATCCACTCGACACAACTCATCACTATTTTGAAATAGAAATAGTTGACCCCGGTGAGAATTGTTACATAGCAATAGGAGTTGCTAGAAGGGTAAGGATTCATATTTTAATATACATGTATATTAGAAATAAAATAAAATATATGTACATAAAAATTTTTAATATAGTTGGTTGTCTCGATGTAAAATGTGCACAAGGAGTATAATTATATGACTATAATTCCATTTTAATAAGCATAAATTTGTAGACTAAATGGGTTCAAGATGATAATTCAAAGACCAACTATTGAAAAATCATGGAAGTAAAAAGGTCAATTTCCTATGTAGAGAGCACAGTATCACATAGAGGGTGGGGGAATTTTATTACAACAAGTTTCCTGTTTTGTAATCAGCAAGGATCTTGATTCACTGGTAATTACATTTTCTTATTACAGTTCTAGACAGCAACTGTAGTGTTATTATTTCATTGGTTTTTTTCCATTTCAGTCCTATCCCAAAAATCGTCATCCTGGTTGGAATAAGGGCTCAATAGCATATCATGCAGGTAAAATTCATGATTTGAAGTTTACAAATTAAAGTGAATAAAGAACGGCTTGTTAAGAAATTAAATAATTTATTGCAGACCTTATTACTTGCTCTCAATATTTTCACATTAGGGCTGTTCCAGAAATAATTGTATGGGGGGGGGGGGGGGGTCGGAGGGCACTTTAATTAAAATTTGACGGGTTGTGGGGTAAATGGGAGACTTTCACTGAAGAAGCAATGAGACATAGGAATTAAAATTTTATGCATGGTGGTTCCTTATAAACAGTGCCTTCCGACCCCCCCCCCCCGCATACAATTATTTCTGGAACAGCCCTAAGTTACAAACATGATACACAAAATTAAGAAACAGATTTAGAGTGTACCTACATATGTTAAACTTAATTTAAAAAATTTTGTCTTACTTTCTGGTTTTTATTGTGTATGTTGTTTTAAAGTGGGTAATTGAATATGAAAAATAGAAGATTTATTGTGATAATCTGCTTTTTATCAACTAGTCAGAATCGTTAATGAAAAGGCTTGTTGTCTCATAAATATCTCATAATAATGTAGTAAAAGTTAGCGACACAATTATAATAAAAGGTTGACATCAATAGAGACAAATAAAAAATAGATGTAGGGGTCTGTGTAAATCTTATAAAGATCAACAAAGAGCTTAAACCTAAGCCCCTGCAAACAATTCTAAGATATTAAATGCTAGATAAATATTATAACTACATTAGCAGAATTGCTCTGCTGTTTCTTAAGAGGTGGACTGCATAAGTTAGTTTGATAAGAATGATGAATTAATCACATTTATTTACTGTTTCAGATGATGGCAAAATATTCAATGGCTCTGGTATTGGAGACCATTTTGGACCAAGATGTAACAAAGGTATCAGAATTTGTTATTATATGATTATAAATGAACAAGATTCTGATTGGATTAATCAGCATTCCACTCTCCTTTTCAAAATTTTGGATTAATTAGCATTCCACTCTCCTTTTCAAAATTTTGGATTAATCAGCATTCCACTCTCCTTTTTAAAATTTTGGATTAATCAGCATTCCACTCTCCTTTTCAAAATTTTGGATTAATCAGCATTTTACTCTCCTTTTCATAATTTGATGATTATACTTGCAATTGAATATATGTGTTTAACATCATTTTTATAGTTCAGCTTGTACCATTTATGGTAACAAAGAAAATCCAGGAATTCTAGTATTGTGATCACTTTGCAATACAGGACTTTCGAGATAGGAGGTTTTATTTGTGTTTTCTGACGTCATCAGAAGGGAAAACTGGTACCAGACTACACTCCTGTCGGGTTCACTCCTTCGCTCGTTATGGGGATTACTCTCTATCGGGGCACTTTTAATATAAAAATAGAACCGTATTTGTTAACACTTCAGAATGTCATATATATGTACAATGTAGCAACAGGGAAAATATTAGGGACATAAACATCTTGACTAGCCCAGGGTTATAATCCATTCAGATGGTAACCTTTGTCTAGTGCAGATTGGACATAAAGAGCTTTGGGTACTTCTGCTAAAATTTGGTGGTGCATTCAGAGTAAAACTTAAATTTTGAATCTGACACCAAATTTTTTGATTTCTGCATTTCGTCTTTAAAAAATTACATGGGAAGAAATGTAATGTATTTTATTTCAGCTGAACAAAACAGAAGAAAACAGGTCAATTTAAATCAGTAAGAATTTATGTCCACACAACATTCTTTTTGATGTTATTATTCCAATAAATAAAATTAGTTCATATCATGCTTACAGGTGACATAATGGGATGTGGTATCTTGTTCCCTTTATATTATGATAGTGAGTCTGATAACGATACTTTCCCCTGACAACCTCAGTGTTTGCAATGACAAGTAATAAAAATCATACTTACAGGTGATATTATGGGATGTGGTATCCTGTTCCCACCAGATTACGACAGTGAAGCTGATAGCGATCTGTCCCCAGACGACCCAGATGTTTGTAATGATGTTCTGGCTGAATTTGAAGATTCCGATTCAGAAGATGAAGATGATTATTTAGATGCTAATTTTCTTGGAGGTGGAGGTCGCCGTGGTAATGGTGGACAGGCAGCAGATGATGGAACTCTTGTTTGTGTAAGTACATTGTAATTCATAAATACTTTTGAAGAAATACATATTTTTAATACTGATGCCAAATTTTCTGCTGATGGCTATTTTGACAGCTTCCCAGTATTTGTTTGTCTCTTACATCCAGATAAAATCAAAACATTTGGAAGACCTCAAATCTAAAGATGTTTCATAAGATAATAATGGTAAAAAATTGTTAAACAAATGTCAAAAGAGCCATTAAAAAACAAAAAGTCTCAGCTGTCAAAATAACAGCAAGTTCGAAGTAATGCAATAGTACAGAGACAGAGTAAAATTAGACAACAGCTGTTTCTTTAAATGGATTATTAATATACATTCTAAACTTGAATAATTATAGGGTCTGTAAGTCTCGTCACATGACCAACATGAATGAATGAGAAACGTGATTTCCTGGTAAAATAACCTATGTAGTACAATGGGGGAATGGTGGGGTTTTCGATTCACAGATCAAATTAACCAGGAATTCATTTTCTATGAACCAGCATATTTTTAAATTAATGAATTATGACCTTAATTACCTTAACTTGGGTAGAAGTTAAATAAAAATAGCGATTTTCTTGAAGCCGCATAGTCTCTATCAACCAGGCTCTTCCAGATATGGTGGATATCCCATTGTTAAGCGTCAAATCAATCCCGTCTTTTTGACGCTGAGAAAAATATCCCGGAATTGAAATTGGTTGAATGATTAAATGTGTGTTCTCCATAGTGACGTCATAAGTGTCCAGATTTATAAAGTGAAAGTAGAACGAGACTTACAGACCCTATTGTGAAAATGTTATTCAGAAATTTTGCAAATTTCTTAAAACTATTACAATAATGTGTACTATGTATCTTCAGATCTTAAGTTAACTTACTAGTACTTTCTTGAAAAAAAAATCAAGATTCCAATAAACAATAAGGATTTATTTTCTGACAAATAAAAATGAACATCTACTTTGTCAGAATATTCAATTTACATGTGAAATTCTATGTGTATCTGCTTTTATTCCTAGGTTTTCTTTACATGTAATGGTAAAATTATTGGTAAAAAGCCTGTGTGTATACCAAAAGGAGGCTTCTATCCTACAGTTGGTATGTTGAGTAATTGTGAGAAGGTTGCCGTGGATTTCCGACCGCTGACTGGATGACATGACATTCCTGTATTTACTTTGCTCAGACAAATCATAGTAGTATTTGTTTTTATACTATGTAAATTATTATTTCATGCTCTGTGATCCATTTGTATATAATCATAGTGTAGAAAGGGAGTACGATAGAAAGAAAATTGTAAATAATCAACGAGATTGGGGAAGATTTTTGACCATTTTTATTGTCCCTTGTCTATGACCTTAACGGTCTATCAATTCCTATTGTACAACCAATCTAGCAATTTCATTATTCAATAGGTGTGATAAAACTGAGCTATACCTTTACCTTCAGACCAACATATATTTTACAAAAAGTTTTGGAGACTTGCTATTGTTAACTAATCTAAATAATAATGGTTCTTTTGAATTGTCTAACAATACTATTGTATATCAATCTGTAATGGCCTGGGGAGGTTTTTCCTTGAAAAAGTGTTACTTTTACATGTAATATAACAAAGACAAATTTACTCACTTATAAGATTTCAATGTATGTAAGAAATCTAAAATCCCTTCACATTATGCATATATAGGAATATTTTTTCTTGTAATGATGCAATTTTTAAATAAATTCATTTAGTACCTTTTTTTCACTGACTATATAAACTCAATATAGTTCCTATTTTCATCAACAGATCAAGGTAAAACCTCCCCAGGCCATTACACATTTTTATATAATAGTATTGTTAGACAATTCAAAAGAACCATCATTGTTTAGATTAGTTAACAATAGCAAGTCTCCAAAACTTTTTTACAATATATGTTCGTCTGAAGGTACAGGTATAGCTCAGTTTTATCACACCTATGGAATAATGAAATTGCTAGATTGGTTGTACAATAGGAATAGATAGACTGTTAAGGTCATAGACAAGGGACAATAATTTTATGCCAATCCTGATGTACATGTAAAGTTGAAGTTTTAATTCAAATATTTGTACCATGCTGAAGTGAAATATTTCTTGAATGTAATTGAAATGATCCGTAAGTGGCAGATCCTGTTTTCATTTAGTAGATTCCTTAATGCAGATTCCATAATTCTTTTGCGTTTTGCCTTTGATACAGAAAGGGGCCTTGAAATGGCTGAAAATCTTTTATTTTGAAGACTTTTTTATCTTTGGAAATTTTTGAAAAATCTACACTGACTTGATCATGCCTTTAGTCATGACATAAAAATATATTTTTAAACTGAAAAAAAATTAAAGGTTACATATGAGCTCAACATTTATTGAGGAGGCTGATGTGCAATTTGGGAATACAGACAGAGGGAAGCAAAATTTAAAATGAGAATGAAATTGTTAAGATTTATTAAAATATTACTACAGCAGGTGATCTGCTCAAATCAAGCAAGACTTGTTTAGATTTTTTGATACCAGTGTTTTTACGAACTTATCTGTTGATTTTAATGTTTGCAATCAAACTGATTCCATTTTCAGTATTATGATATTGTATACAATTTATTTGTGAATGCTCTAGGTGAGAAAATGTGTAAGATGTAAGGAAGTTTAAATACAGAGTCTGTTACAGTCAGCAATGTTTGTATATAAGATACTGAATGAAATGTTGGTATGCTTAACATGTTTTTTTTTCATACTGTAAATACATGTATACATGGTTTTAATTATTGACTGGTTGTGAGTTTTGTATAAATGTTATTTTATGGTGTGGCATGAGAGTTTTGTTTGTTAATTTACAACTGTACACTGTAAAATGTGAATTTAGAAATAAGATAAACATTTGAAAACACATAATTTTAATCAGTTACATGTTGAAACATTCAAACATATTTTTAGTTATTCTTCACTGCATTTTTAATGTTTTTTTTCAGAGGGTTTTGCTGATTGTAAATATATATATACAGTTTTACACTCTTAAGGTAGATAGACAGTAATATTCATATCCATGAGATTTTGTTGTAAGTCGGCACAATTGAAGAACAAATCCTACTTACCTGAAATCAGTAATAAAAAGTATGGGTCACCATGCTTGCTTTTTCTAGAATTGGGTTCAAAGTTTGCTCATTTTTAGCCATTTTTTCACCATAATTTACAAAGAATGCACGGGGAAAATATGGAAAAGCAATTTTTAGCTTAATAGAAATGAACTTTTTATCCATGAGAATTTGATGTATTTTTGTGAACAGATAGTTTATGATGTAATTTATTGGTTACAATTATAAAATGTAGATGTCACCATGCTTTTAACAGAGATATTTTGCAAAGTTTTCGGAGTAAACGTTATTTACGGGAAAAGGGAGTTAATTCGCGGCAAACTAAACAAAATGTGACGTTTCACATTTGTCATTCAATTATGACGTCACAAAGGAAAAGTCGTCATGTTACTGTTCCGGCACGAAAATCAAACCTACCCCGTATCCGATTCTTTATTTTTCTAATGCGCGATTGAATTGCGCAGCGCAACAGTGTCCATCTACCTTAAGAATCTTTATTTTGGTTTATTATATACCTTCAACCACATCAAATTTACTTCAAAAAATAAGAATTTTAAATGTGCGATTTGACCAATTAAAGAATTTTTACAAGACCTGATTAAAAACAGTTTTTCTTTAGAGATTGATAAATATTATTCATAAAGCTAAGTTATAAACTGTGAAAATTATGTACAGTGTATCTGAAAGCTTTAGACAATAAAATTTTCAACAGATTATAGCAAATAGCTAATTGATTAACTAATCAAATACTTTTGTTTCATATAAAGTATTCTTACTGATCTGACAGTGAGATCCTGGAGATTTTTTTTTTAAATGAATTGTTTTATACGATAGTGCTAATCATTGTATGCAGTTGATATGTACATACATAAGTGTTTGTAACATTCTCCCTTTGCCACATGTTACTTTGTCATTGTTTCTTGTTACATACTCCCCCTTCCCATGTTATTGTGTCCCTGTTGTTTGTTATATTTGATAAGACTTCTATTTTGTATGATTGATGTTAATGTTATTTGTTGGAGTTTATGGATGTTTTATAAAAGGATTTTATGTGTACAGATTTTGTATATGAATTTAGGCAGATAATCTGTCAAGTTAAATGTATTGTGGAGATGTGTTGCAAGAGAAGTTATGCGTTCTCACTTTGCTTTAATTTTTAAAACTTGTTAATTTCAATTTAAATTTTGTAATATCATTTGCATGCTTCTATTTTTATCACCTCAGCATAGAATAATATTTTGCCTTCTCTATAAAAGTATTTCTTCAGCATAATCCTAAAAAAGGTAAAAATGAACCGGTGTGACTTCTTTCTTAATATGTCATTTTCATTTATAATACAAAAGAATGATAGATGATGTTTATGTTTTTCATTTTCAGTAAAAATCATTCCAATATTGCTTTTTTTACTATTTCAAAAAAAATCCCATCATTCAGAAATGATCTTAAAAGAAAATTTATGTAATTTTTTTTTTAGTTTAGATACATTTTAACTCTTGCTTTTCTTGCTTACTCAATGTATCTTTATGTGAATCTACTACATTATCCTGCATTCAACATAATAATAACAATGACCCATGCACTGCATTCAACTTAAGAATAACCCATGTTTCAATAGGTGTCCCTGCTCTAAATCATGTGAAAAATATCAGCCCCCCCCCTTTTACTGCATTATACTTGTACAGTGGAACCTGTCTGTTTCGAAATCCAAGTATTCCAATATCCTGTCAAATCAGACATTACTTTTTTGGGTCCCTCAGACAGCTATTTTAAGTTCTCTTAACCTGAGTAATCTGACATGTTTTGTGCTCCAATACTGTGTCAGATTAAAAGGTTTCACTGTATTTTAGATTTTAGTCTAAAGTTTTTAAGTGAAATCTTAAACCAAAAGTTGACCAAATGCATTGTTTAGATGGTTGAGCTGTGACTCTGCCTGTCATAGGCTCCTATTGAACAAATCTTCCAGTTTTTGGACATCTAAACTTTTTTGTCATCCTGATAATCTCAGCTTTCAAGTTTTTTACTTCCTTATTCATTAGAATCAGTTAATTTAATAACAAATGTAGAACCATGTTGTTCAGTTCACAAAAATACATTAAATAATACGAAAATATGAGATCATTGTTGCCCATATTATACATGTACATGTATTTATATTTCCCAAATAACTGCATGTAAGTATAAAGCCAAATATCTGTTGACTGCTTGTAACTATAGTGCATATTAATTTATTTATGTTAAACATGTTTTGAGAACTCTTTTATTGTTTAATGCTTTTTCAATAAATGACCTATAATACATTTGTCTCTTGTATTTTTCTTATTTACAATGTTGCACATGCACTTGCTTGCAAACAGTTTGGACTAAATCTTGATCTGCATGACCATTTTGATTTGGCTACTAGCTATTGATTCTTCCACGGAAACCTGTCTGGTTTCTTTATTATAACCTGCCTTGAGATTCAGATGCCCTATAATCTGTACTTTTTCCATCCATCTGTCTGTCAGACAACCTGGCTATGCCAGATTGAGCTATTGCCGTCACTTGGCGTCCGTCATCCGTCCATCCTCCGTCTGTCCGTCGTTAGCTCACTTTCAAAAATNTTCTCCTCTGAAACCACTGGGTCAAATGAACCAAACTTCAACTGAATCATCACTAGGGTATCTAGTTTCAAATTTGTTATTTTCTATGTCTTACGTCAAACAGCATGGCTGCCGTTACTAAAAATAGAACATAGGGGTAAATTACAGTTTTTGACAAATAACTCAAAAACCGTTACAGATATAAAAAAATCTGACAGGGTAAGAATGATCAGCATGACAAGATCTACCCATGCTGAAATTTTTAAGAAAATCTGATGACCCATCTTAGAGTTATTGCCTTTTTTTCTGTAAAATTTTCAAAATTTTGATGTTTTTTATTTATTTCTAACTGGGTTTTCCATCGGAAAAATCCGGTTATTAAAATGTTGAAAATGGCAGGTGGGCGGGCGGCTGCCAAATGGGTACATCTTTTGTCCGGAGCAAATCTCCTACAGTATTTGTCTCTTGTATTTTTCTTATTTACAATGTTGCACATGCACTTGCTTGCAAACAGTTTGGACTAAATCTTGATCTGCATGACCATTTTGATTTGGCTACTAGCTATTGATTCTTCCACGGAAACCTGTCTGGTTTCTTTATTATAACCTGCCTTGAGATTCAGATGCCCTATAATCTGTACTTTTTCCATCCATCTGTCTGTCAGACAACCTGGCTATGCCAGATTGAGCTATTGCCGTCACTTGGCGTCCATCATCCGTCCATCCTCCGTCTGTCCGTCGTTAGCTCACTTTCAAAAATCTTCTCCTCTGAAACCACTGGGTCAAATGAACCAAACTTCAACTGAATCATCACTAGGGTATCTAGTTTCAAATTTGTTATTTTCTATGTCTTACGTCAAACAGCATGGGTAAATTACAGTTTTTGACAAATAACTCAAAAACCGTTACAGATATAAAAAAATCTGACATGGGTAAAAATGATCAGCATGACAAGATCTACCCATGCTGAAATTTTTAAGAAAATCTGATGACCCATCTTAGAGTTATTGCCTTTTTTTCTGTAAAATTTTCAAAATTTTGATGTTTTTTATTTTTTTCTAACCGGGTTTTCCATCGGAAAAATCGGTTATTAAAATGGTGAAAATGGCGGGTGGGTGGGCGGCTGCCAAATGGGTACATCATTTGTCCTGAGCAAATCTCCTACAATATTTGAGACAGGAAGTTTTTATTTTGCAGTTCAATTGTACATATATCAAAGGTGTACTTTGATTTTGATTTTTGATAACTTATGTCAAAAATATCTGTTGTTGAACTTAGTCATTTTTGCTTCAAATTTTCAACAATAGAGTACCCCCTTTGTCCGGAGCAAATCTCCTACGGTATTTGAGACAGGAAGTTTTTATATCACAGATCAATTGTACATATATCAAAGGTGTGCATGGTACTTAGATTTTGATTTTTGATAATTTATGTTAAAAATATCAGTTGTTGAACTCAGTCATTTTTACATCAAATTTTCAACAATAGGGTACCCCCTTTGTCCAGAGCAAATCTCCTACAGTATTTGAGATAGGAAGTTTTTATTTTGCAGATCAGTTGTACATATATCAAAGGTGTGCAAGATACTTTGATTTTGATTTTTGATAATTTATGTCAAAAATATCAGTTGTTGAATTGTCCTTTTACGTCAAATTTTCAACAATAGGGTATCCCCTTTGTCCGGAGCAAATCTCCTACGGTATTTGAGACAGGAATTTTTTATTTTGCAGATCAATTGTACATATATCAAAGGTGTGCATGGTACTTTGATTTTGTTTTTTGATAATTTATGTCAAAAATATCAGTTGTTGAACTTAGTCATTTTATGTCAAATTTTTAACAATAGGGTAGCCCGTTTATCTGGAGCAAATCTCCTACAGTATTTGAGACAGGAAGTTTTTATAATGCAAATCATTTGTACCTGTATCAGAGGTGTGCACAGTACTTTTATTTTCTTTTTTGATTAAAATCCAAGTTGCTGAATTCAGAAATAGGCTACTTTGGTGGAAGGTTTAACATTGAAAGTTAATGAAAATTATAAGTACATTTCAGATATTCAGGGTCAACCCATATGTAAGATGTACTGTCCGTGTAAAAGAAAACCCCGTTTGCTGTCACATTGACAGCTTTCCTCTTATTAAAAAACTATAACAGATAGAGGTTGATTTTATATTGCAAAAATATTCAGCATGTTAAGATCTACCCACATGGAAAATTTGAAGAAAATCCAAGCACCTATATATGAGTTATGGCCCTTTTTTGGTCAAATTTTTCATGATTTTATACCTTTTGTCCTATATTTCAAAATCGCTTTGAGATAGATGTCAGGTTTAAATTGCAAAAATGTTCAGTATGACAAGGAATACATTTTATTGAACATAGTCAAGTTCTCTGACCTCTTCCAAGATGGCCACCAGCGGGGAACTTAGTTTACCATTTGACCTAATGGGAAAATTAATACAAAGAACATCTACTTGAGAACCACTGAATGGATTTGAACCAAACGTGGCATGAATGATGCTGATGCTTATGAGGTGCTGACGAAGTGTTGTTACTTTGGTGCCGATCCATCATCCAACATGGCCGCCAGCAGGGATCTTAATTTTAACATTGGACCCAAGGGAAAATGCATACAAAGAACTTCTACTTGAGAACCAACCAAACTTGGTATGAATGATGCTTATGAGGTGCTGACCAAGTGTTATTACTTTGGTGGCAATCCGTCATCTTACATGACGGACAGCATTGGACCCTATGGGAAATGCACACAAAGATCTTCTAGAGAACTGCAGAATGGATTTAAATCAAACATGACATGAATGATGCCTGTCAGGTGCTGACCAAGTGTCACCTGAGCTGTGAACTTAATTTAACAAAAAATCTTCTTCTAGAGAACTGCTTATTAGATTTAATCCAAACATTGCATAAATGATGCTTATGAGAAGCTGACCAAGTGTTGTTCTGATCCATCATCCAACAAATGCCCGCCAGCGATGAATTGGACCCTAAGGGGAAATGCATACAAAGAGATCATGGAAAACTACGGAATGGATTCAATTTAAACATTGCATATATGAAACTTGTGGGGTTTTGACCAAGCTTGTTACTTTTGTGCTGATCCGTCTTCCGACATGGCCACCAGTAGCAAACCTTAGTTTAACATTGGACCCAGTGGGAAAGGCATAAAAAGATCTTCTCCTCTGAAACTGCTTGAACAATTTCAGTAGAATTTTGATATAATAGTCCTAATGTGACACTCATCAAAGTTTTATGTTAAATAGCTGCCAGCAGGGAACTTAGATTAACATAGGGCCCTTAAGTTTGGAAACTGCATTCAAAAATCTTCTCTGAAACTGCTTGAACAATTTTAAAGTTATAAAAAGTTTCTGATTTTTATGTACATACACCAACACAGATGGACCCTCAATTGGGAATTATAGTGCTGCATAGGACCCAGGTGATCGACACATGCTCTTGAGAGCCTCTTGTTTCTGTTACTGATCTCTTTTCTTGTATTAGAATGATTTGATATTTGGTCTGGGAATTGGAAAAAAAAATGAGTTGTAAGGTATGACTTTTGAGTCTATAGGGCATCTACTTCCTGTTTGCCAAAACTACCATCAAAGACTTCTTTGCTTTGTATATATATATATATCTATGGAAATGTTTTGATATATCTTTGAACATGAAACACACGAGGGTTGTTTTGTCTAAGCGATTTCTGAGTCTATATCAGGCAGGTACTTCCTGTTTGTCAATATTTTAAATTCTAAATATGAATCAAACTTCTGTCAAAAGATTTCTTTGCTTATATGAGTTGCAATGATTTGATATATAGTGTTCATGTTGGAAATGATGAGATATTGCATAAGGCACTTTAGATCCTGTTTGCTGATTGTTCAAATTTTAGATATAAATCAAACCTCTATTATAGATTTCTTGGCCGTTAGCTTTGTATCAAGATTTTGATGCAGTGTTTATGCCCGCAGATCAAGTATCTGGGAGCATATTGTTTTTGTCCTGTCTGTGTGTGTGCAAGTCTGTGCATCCAAAACATGAACCTTTGATGTAACTTTTGAATTTTTCAAACTTGGCAGCCGTTCAGGTCTAGTCAAGAGGAACATGAATACATGTACTAGTATATCCCAAAAAAATTAGGTCAGGTCAAAGGTCAAGTTCACACTGGTCAAAATGCTAGTCTTAGATTCCATTTTCTTATGTTTTATGTTTGAAGAAAGATACATTTAACCAAAATAATAAGACTCCATTTACCTAGTGAAATAAATGCTGGGGGCATACCCTTTTTTTACTCAGAAAGCTTGTATCTTCAAAAGTATGATTTTGTAAAACTTCAGGAAATCACTTTGACCAGCAAATTACTATTAAGTTGGCACATAAGTATGTCAAACAGAATTTGAATCCACACTAATTTTATTTTTTTTAGAGTTTCAGGATAAAAATTGTGGCCCCTTCTGACAACGTTACTTTCAACATGCTGTAGTTATATGTAATATTTAACACTTCCCCTTCTGATAATTTATGCAAGTTGGATTATTGTACGAGTAACATTCTGGTGTCTTGGATCAAACATTGACCATTTTTTGACCACTTTTACTCTTTTAATACTTCTACTGTGAAGAAGAGGATGGTTTTACCTCTCTGTCACAGTGTTTCATCTCATTTTCTCTGCAACTGCACATAACAACCACTTGATATTTAATATTGTGCTTCAGTATGAGGTACAGTACTTTACCTCCCCTTTTTGGCCATATTGCACCACCACTTCCCATTCACTGACTGAAATTTTAGATCCATAAGTATAACTAGTCAGCATTGGTCCACAGAACCTCTTGGTGCTTATTTGAACTTGTACTTGTTTGCAATGGACTGTTTGAACAGATCTTTGTTTTTGCTTTTCCATGAGTACTGTGGAACTAAATTAATACCTTGGATACAAACATAATGTGCACAAAATTTTATGGACCATTAAAACTGCATGTAAGTTTGGTTACATATTTATCAAATAGTTCATGGCAATGAGGGACATATGGCAGTTTATGGACAGAGTGGTCAACCAAAAATAATTTATGGGCCGAAGCGAAGCTGAGGTCCATATAGTATTTTTGGGGTGACCACAAGGTCCATTAAACTGCCATTTGGCCGGAATTGACATGAACTATTTGATATATTATACTTTAATTCCAGAAATGTATGCCAGTTTCATTTTTTTCCTTCCATTATTTCACTCAAAAACTTTTAAGGTTAAAACATTTTCTTAAAATGGATTAAATAAATTACTTGTGATAATTTGTTCAAAATGCAACAAAAAAGACTGAGTGTACAATTTATTTTTGTTAATTAAAATTAATAGTAAACACCTTAACACTGTAATCTGAAATAGCTCATTACGAAGTAGAAAAAACTAGAGCTGTCAGCACAGCCAGACTAATACCCCTGCAACTGCATTTGAGTACCAAGGCATGTCATTTTGAAATTTGACCTTCAGCCAAATGGTAATTGGAAAGTAAATCTAACAGAAATAAAGCCTGTCAGGACTGAAGTTACAGGTTTTATTCCAATCAGTTCATATCTGGTACTTCATTTAAAGGGTAATCCATTAAATAATAAATAATTCGGTGGATACAAAGATGATTTAACCAAGCTTTCGACTTAAAATGAACAATAATATACTATCATTAAGGTCAAAGTCAAAGTCAAGTTCGCAGTGACCTAAATTTGTTATGTGACACATCGCCGTCCCATCATGCATCCACACACCAAGTTTGATAATCCTAGGTGCAACGGTACAAAAAATCTGCTCCAGACACGAAATGCATATGGTTTTACTATCATTAAGGTCAAAGGTCAAAGTCAAGGTCACAGTGACCTAAATTTGGTACGGGACACATCGTCTTCTGATGATGCATCCTCACACCAAGTTTGATAATCCTAGGTGCTACGGTACAAAAGTTCTGCTCCAGACACGAAATGCACATGGTTTTACTATCATAAAGGTCAAAGGTCAAAGTCAAGGTCACAGTGACTTAAATTTGGTACACAACACATATTCTTCCCATGATGCATCCACACACTAAGTTTGATAGTCCTAGGTGCTATGGTACAAAAGTTCTGCTCCGGACACGAAATGCACATGTTTTACTATCATAAAGGTCAAAGGTCAAAGTCAAAGTCACAGTGACCTAAATTTGGTCTGTGACACATCGTCTTCCCATGATGCATCCACACACCAAATTTGATAATCCTTGGTGCTACGGTGCAAAAGTTCTGCTCCGGACACGAAATGCACATGGTTTTACTATCATAAAGGTCAATGGTCAAAGTCAAAGTCACAGTGACTTAAATTTGGTACACAACACATATTCTTCCCATGATGCATCCACACACCAAATTTGATAATCCTAGGCGCTACAGTACAAAAGTTCTGCTCCAGACATGAAATGCACATGGTTTTACTATCATAAAGGTCAATGGTCAAAGTCAAGGTCACAGTGACCTAAATTTGGAATGCGACACATTGTCTTCCCATGATGCATCCACACACCAAGTTTGATAATCCTAGGTGCTACGGTACAAAAGTTCTGCTCCGGACACAAAAGGGGACGGACGGACGGACAGACATGGTGATTCCTATATACCCCCCAAACTTCGTTTGCGGGGGGTATAATAATTGTGATGTCACTATGTGTTTTATGCCTTCAGACATATGATTAGGGTCAGTGCTGTCAGACTAACTTTTTTGAAGTGCACCAAAAACTAAGTTTTATAGAAAAAAATTGCCGATCAGTTTGAGGAAAGCCCTGTAGCTTTGACAGTGTTTCCCATATGACTGAATGTTTAAATATGTTCCCAGCTGATATTTATCTTGGAACATAGTGCCAAAACACACTTATAATATTTCCATCTTGGAACAAAGTGCCAAAACACACGTTTAATATTTCCATCTTGGAGCATAGTGCCAAAACACACTTTTAATATTTCCATCTTGATACATAGTGCCATAACACACTTTTAATATTTCCATCTTGGAACATGGTGCCAAAACACACATTTAATATTTCCATCTTGGAAAAAGGTGCCAAAACACACTTTTAATATTTCCATCTTGGAACATAGTGCCAAAACACACTTTTAATATTTCCATCTTGGAACATAGTG
>MJUU01011774.1:22228-33023 GCA_002080025.1 Modiolus philippinarum
AGACCTAAAGGATAGACAGTTTGCAGTTTCTTAATCCAATTTAGTTCTGCTATTTTTCTGGCTTTATTGAATTTTGAGTGAGATTGTCCTGGCTGTTTAGTAACAAAGGTTTCTTACGTATATGTAAAGGTTGAACAGTAATATGTTTAATATAGTGGTTGTGTTTTTTAAGCTGTTGATTTATTATACTTTTATACTTATTGGGTCTATGAAAATGATACAGAAGTTCCTGGGTCTGTTTAGAAAGATACCGACCAATTTCACTGACATATTGAATTCCACAGTTAGGTTTATTTCATTTAAGTAAATATACAACATTAGTAGTTTTTCAGTCAATATCATTGTCAAACTGTAAAGAAAAGTTGCGACCATTAACAGTAGACCTCACTGTAGTTTTATTGATGAGGTGTGGGCATGTAAGTCATTTATTTGCATGGCACTTCTCAATAGAAGGGTAACCACGGTTTTTAATATTGAAAACATTAGCAATTGTGACATTTTTCGATAACCAGTTTGGACGATTGAGACGCATGGAGACCCTTTGATGATTAAATAATAGTTCTGAGTTCCATGTATAAGTGTTGAAAGGATTGGGGTGTTTGGAAAGGTGTAAAGAAAGATGTCTAGAAAACTGAACCCGAACACTTTAGTGTTAATGTGGGGATAATAGATAATCAACTAGATGGTACGAGAAATTGAATGCTATCCATCATAAAGTACCCGACATATGCTTAAGAAACAAAAACAGAAACGAAAACAGCGGACAACAATTATCACAGGGTGTATCCGGATAGCATACAAAATCTGGCTAAATAACAGAAAGGGGCTAAGTATATGATATTTTTATGCATAATGTATCAAAATGGGGAATAAAGAGAAGTTGTCGCCCGGACACACACTCCATCAACTGTATATTAAAAGAGCATAGGTCTAAAGCACGGGGAGGAATCTAACCGCCTCCACTCGGCACGATAGATAAACTCTGCAAAAAATAGAAAAAAGAAGGGAAAAGTGGAATGTGTCAAAGAGACAACGACCCAAAGGGGAGTAATAACAACTCAAAGCCACCATAAGATCTTCAATGAACGGTGAGAAAACACCACACCCAACGGCAGGTCGGAGTCGGCCCCTGAAAAAAGAGTAAACAAGTTCAGCGAAATAAACATCATCCTAGACTCCTATAGACATAAAGTAAACTAACTAGAAAAAAGACAAGACACACAAAGGCATATTAAGTTTTGAATTGAAGTCCATTTCTCTACAACTACATATTATAGGACAATGATATTTCATCATATTAATTGCCTTGACGAGTACTACCCAAATCATTGACAATTAGTTGGCTTTGACCTACATTTTACGCTTCAGTGACTTTGGTTCCATTTTGCGTTTAAGTCCATTTCTCAACAACTACACATTATAAAACTGATGTTTCATCAAATTAATTGCCTTGATGAGTACTACCCAAATCATTAACAATTAGGTGGCCTTGACCTACATTTTACGCTTCAGTGACTTTGATTAAGTTTTGCGTTAAAGTCCATTTCTCTACAACTACACATTATAGGACAATGCTATTTCATCATATTAATTGCCTTGATGAGTACTACCCAAATCATTGACAATTAGGTGCCTTTGACCTACATTTTATGTTTCAGTGACTTTGGTAAAGTTTTGCGTTAAAGTCCATTTCACAACAACTATACATTAAAAGGACAATGATATTTCATCAAATTAATTGCCTTGACGAGTACTACCCAAATCATTGACAATTAGGTGGCTTTGACATACATTTTACGCTTCAGCGACTTCGGTTAAGTTTTGAATTGAAGTCCATTTCTCAACAACTACACATTATAGGACAATGATATTTCATCAAGTTAATTGCCTTGATGAGTATTACCCAAATCATTGACAATTAGGTGGCTTTGACCTACATTTTATGCTTCGGTGAATTTGATTAAGTTTTGCCTTTAAGTTCAATTTTCTCAACAACTACACATTATAGGACAATGATATTTCATCAAATTAATTACCTTGGCGAGTACTGCCCACATCAATGACAATTAAGTGGCTTTTACTTACATTTTATGATTAGGTTATCCTTGGCGATTAATCGTTTGGCGGGGCATCCGTGGCTTACAGACACATTCTCTAGTTTTAGAAATCTTTTCACATAAATTTATTAAGAAATTTATCAACTACAGAAAATAAAAACTTATAAACTTATTATACATCAGTGTAGATGTTTTCTTTATCACATAATGAACTATTTTTGCAATTAAAGGTACATTTGACAATATTGACCTGTGATGTCACATTGATACCCTTGATTTAGGTTAGGTACAATAAAAACACTTATTTATTGGCTATACAAATGGTAGCTGTTTCTCTTGGCTTCATATCTGGAAAAAATTGCCTCTCTCGGAACAATACACTTGTCATTGTCCTCATAGTAAGCAAATAACTGTATGATATGTAAATGTATATAATTATACCCCCTCAAATGAAGTAAAGGGGGGGTATATAGGAATCATCCTGTCTGTCTGTCTGTCCATGCACATTCTTTTAAGTGCAATCCTCTTAAACAACCGGAAGGGTTTTTGATGAAACTTTACACATGGGAAGGACGTTATATGGAGATATAATAAAATGTAATTATAGTCTGAAGCCAGGAAATGGAGATAATTTGACTTTGTATTGATTCCTTTGGCACAGATTACTTTGTAAGCGCAACTCTTCAACCAGTATTGAAGGATTTTAATGAAACTTTACACAAAGGAAGGACACTTTATGGAGATTTGCATGAAGGAATATTAATTATTGTCAAGAAGTAGATAATTTTACTATGACCTTTCACTGATTCCTTTGACGCAGATAACCTTGTAATCACCATCCTTTTTAGCTCACCTGGCTATGCCAGGGTGAGCTTTTGCCATCACTTGACGTCCGTCGTCCGTCCGTTGTCCGTCGTCCTTCCATCCGTCCGTCGTTAGCTCACTTTAAAAAATCTTCTCCTCTGAAACTACTGGAGGGATTGGTTTGATACTTTATAGTAATCATCTATGACATGTCCTGTACAAACGATCCTCATTTTATTATGATCCGATGAAAAACATGGCCGCCGGTGCTAAAAATAAAACCTAGGGGTAAATTGCAGTTTTTAACCAATAACTCAAAAACCGATGCAGATATCAAAAATCTGACATGGATAAAATTGTTCAGAATGATGAGATCTATCTACCCTGCAATTTTGAAGAAAATCGGAAAACCCGTCTCAGAGTTACAGCCCTTTTTCTGTAAAATTTTCAAAATTTAAGCCTTTTTTATTTTTTTTTTCAAAAACTGTAACAGATAGAGGTGAAGTGTATATTGCAAAAATGTTCAGCATATCAAGATCTACATACTCTGAAATTTTGAAGAAAGTCCAACTTGCCTGTGTTGTAGTTATTGACTCTTTTTCACAAAAAAAAAAATTTCAATGCCATATGGTTATGAGTTATTTCCCTTTAAAATCTGTTTTCAAATCTTCTTTAATTTACTTTTCTCCTTTAAGTTTTAGAGAAATTCGCTGCTATCTCTTTATTAAAAATAATTATTTGTTACATAATCAAGAGCTAAAAAGTTTTTTGTACAAATTTTTACATTTTTTTGCAAAAATACTTTCATAAACTATACTTATTTCACAAATTAATAATAATTGTATATTAACACATGTTGTAAATCCCAGTCAGTCAATGGTTCCCCACCATGGAAATATCAATCCCAGATAAAGATAAAAAAAATCAATCCCAGATAAATACTGAAGTAGCGTCTTACCTTCAATGTCTGCTTAACTTTCTAACTGACCTGCATGGCAGTGCCTTGGTAATTTTTGTATGACCACCTTGCAAACATCTCTCCCAGATAAATATTGAAGTAGCATCTTAACTTCATTGCCTGCAAAACTTTATAACTGACCTGCATGGCTATGCCTTGCCATCACTGTGTCAGTGGTCTGTCTATCATAAACTTTTCATTCAAACATCTTCTCTGAAACCGCTGGGCCAATTGGAACCAAACTTGGGCACAATGGTCCTCAGGTGGCCCCTTTTTAAAAAAATGTCTGGCAAGTCCGTATCATATCAAAGATGGCCGCCAGCAGGAACGCGGTTTAACATTGGACCCATTGGAAAACATTCAAAGATTTTCTCTGAAACCACTGCGCCAATTGGAACCAAACTTGGTCACAATAGTCCTTCGGTGGTCCCCTTTAAAAATTTTGTCCGGCAAGTCTGCACATCATCCAAGATGTCTGCCAGTGGGGAACTTTGTCCAAAATTGGACAATATTGCAAAAATCTTCTCCTCTGAAAATACTGGGCCAATTGGAACCAAACTTAGTCACAATGGTTCTTAGGTGATCCCTTTTAAAAATGTGTTCAGCAAGTCCACATTATATCCTAGATGGCTGCAGGAGAGAACGTGTTTTTAACATAGGACCCTATAGGGAAACATATTCATAGATTTTCTCCTCTGAAAGTACATGGCCAGTTGGAATCACACTTAGTCACAATGGTCCTTACTTGGTCCTCGTCATAAAATGTGTCTGGCATGTCCGCATAGCATCCAAGATGGCAGTCAGCAGGGAACATTGTATAAACTTGGACCCCATGGGAAATCGTTTAAAGATCTCCTCTGAAAATACTATGCCAATCGGAAAAAAAGTGAGGCACAATTATCCGTACATGGTCTTCTTCAAGAAAGGTGACAGTTTGTCTTCGTCCCATCAAAAATAGCTGCCAGTGGGGAACATAGTTTAATTTTGGATCATATAACATCAGCAAACTTCAAAATGAGACCCTTAAACAGTCAATAAACATGCAAATTTGAAAATGAGAACCTTAAACGTTGTGATTATTTTGACTTATTGTGTCAGCATGACCCAGGTGAGCGATACAGGCTCTTGAGAGCCTCTTGTTAAACATTTGAAGGGTTTTGATGAAATTTTACACAAAAGAAGAAAATCATATGCATGAAGGCATTAAATTATTTTCAGACAATATGATGGGAGATAATTTGACTTAGACTTATTGATTCCTATTGCAATGAGTTTTTGTATCTGAGCAATTTTACAAAGAAATGATTCCAAGGATAGTTGTTGTGAAATAAATCTGTGGGAGAGCATATTTTGTCCAAATGAATTCTGGGATTTCGTGTGATCTAGACAAAAAATTTTTCATATGAATACTTGTGAAAAGTGATATTGAAGATATCATTTTGTCCATACTTGTAAAGTGTGCACACATACTTTTAACATACTATTGTAACCTCAGCTGGGGGATTTCAAGTGAGAGAAGTTTTGTTCAACATAGACAAGAATAGCAAATAATGTCATAACCCCTATCATTGCTCTCATTACAAAGTATTGTGAATGGCTAGGTTTTACATCTATCCATTTTCTCTAGAGCCTGATTTATGGTCTGTGTGCTTTTCATGGGTTTGCATGAGAATTGCTGAACTATCTTGACCTCACAAAGTTAACTAAATTGATCAGCTAATAATAATACTGAACAAAGATCCAACTCTGATCACTAAATGGGGGTAATAACAAAATTACCGAACTGAGTTGTCAAGAGCCGAAGTCCATCAGACACAAAGACAAGTCAGATGGAAACCACTGGATAAATGTCAACTGCAATGGTCCATTTCAAAAGAAATGGTGGGTTAAACCTCTTTAATGGTATGCCAAACCTCCCTTTCCATTGAGGTAGCAACTCAACAGCATTTGCTATTGAATAGTCATAGACAGTTAAAAGAAATGATCATCCCAGTACTAAGTGAAAAAAAATCTTGAAAGGATAATGTCTACTAGGGATTATACTGTCAAACTGTTAGTATTTCTTATTGGATTTAGGTGGTATTTGTAAAGTAGCTTTAGCTCAAGGGAGTTTGAAGAAGATTACTGTCTGATTATTTCTTTGTATTTTTCTGTAGGACTTATTCCCCTTTTTAATATTAAGCATTTAAAATTGAAAATATTCACAAATATGTGAGATTTATGGAGCTGCAGGGATATATGATTAGGTGTAACCCTTGTTTTCTCAATGGAATGATAAAAAATTGAGCAAAATTGATAAATGTTTATATTTGTGAAAATAAACCATGTTAGTTAAGTTATTTTTATTATTTATCTTATATAGGCCATTGTGAAGTCAGTGACATTAGTTATCTAATAGGCTTATTCGCTGTGATGTCACAACATCGAAATTTTTACCTGTGTACCGTTTTGGTTGGCTAGAAATTGAAATCATTGATTAAGGTCATCAATATGTCCTTTTCAATTAACTGGTATGGAATTGTTTTAAAAGGTAATTTGATAATTTCTTTTGATCTGAATTGAAGACATTTTACAGTTTCATACAAGGTTGGGCGGTAAATTCCACCCCTGGTATTTACCGGCGGTATTTACCGGTAAATACCGGCCTGGAAAATACTCCTCAAGTGGCAAATACTGGCAAATATTGGTCAATTGAACTTTTGATGGTAGAAATACTGCAAATATGTAAAACTTAATCATCTTATAATAGTTACAATACTTATTAACGATAACAGTTTATAAATGTAATATTTTATTTAATTTCATTATATCACTATGTACCATATTGAATAAGAATAAGACATTTCATGGATGTTATAAAATAAGTCTTGTACATTGTACATTAATTTTGAAAAATTTTTTTTTCGATATTTGATTATTTTTATATGATGTAATTCACATATTTTTTTAGCATTCAAATTTTTCACAATTTTCAAATATCTGAAATACACATTTCAAATTATTCAGAGGAAATTCAGAAAAGGTAAATAAGTAGAAAAAATATGAAAATCTCAAGGTTTATTAAGCATCTTATATATCCAAAATCGGACTACTATGTAAAAAGTTATTTGAAAAATAAAATTCTATCCCATTACTATACAATGCAATTTATTGTTGAAATACAATTTTGCCAACCAAAAATTTGATTTCGTGATGTCACTGATTGGATTCACGAACAAGCCTATTAATACCAGTTTTGTTTTATTTGGAAGTTACTTTCAGTTCTTTAAACTCAGAGAATGATACAAAATTAAGTTGTGTCAAATTTCACAAAAGAAGAAGATACTTAAGTAAGAATATGTAAATTTTTATGAAATTTTATCTCATGATTTTAGATACATGTAATCCACTTAAATAAACAAAAAATATAAACCCTGCTAAGTAAATTTTTCTTCTTTTACAGAGTGGGTGAAATACAAGAATTCCTTCAAAGTTTCAATTTGAAATTTACAATACATTTACCCAGAGAAAATGCATCTGTATGTTTTTTATGCCCCAAGATCAAGGCTCGGGAGAGGGGGCATTTTGTTTATGTCCTGTCTGTCTGTGTGTCTGTTTGTCTGCATCAGAAACTCAAACCTTGGCTACAACTTTGAACTATTTAAGATAAACTTTTCATACTTGTATAGGTCTAGTCAAGATGAACATAAATATGCAAAAAAATTAGGTCAGATCAAAGGTCAAGGTCACAGAGGTTTTTAAAAAGTTATTTAATTTAAATTTACATTGCACAATTAAAGCTATTTTCTATAAACAAGAGGCCCAAAGCAGCTCCACCCATTTCAGAATAAAGGGGTTAAATTGTTTTTTTTTAGTCCCCTACCGGCTTCGCTGAAGGGGACTTTAGGTTTGCACTCCGTCAGTCCATCAGTCTGTCAGTCCGTCAGTCCGTCAGTCCGTCACACCCAGTTTTCCAGACTTTTTTCCCATACTGTAAAAGATATTTATTAGTTTATATTTGGTATGTAAGTTTACCACCATGAACTACAGATCAGGTTTGAGTTTGGTTCCAGTCCATTGATTTTTGACAGAGTTATGGCCCTTGGACATAGAAAATTTTGGTAAAAGATAAGTTTTCCGGACTTTTTTCTAAACCGTTCCAGATATTAAGCTAATATTTGCTATATGAGTTTACCACTATGAGTTACAGATCAAGTTGGAGTTTTGTTCTGATCCATTTATTTTTAACAGAGTTATGGGCCTTGGACTTAGAGAAAATTTTGGTAAAATCTAGGTTTTCCAGACTTTTTGCTGAACTGTTCCTGATATTAAACTAATATTTGCTATATGAGTCTGTCACTATGAGTCACAGATCAAGTTCGAGTTTGGTTCTGGTCCAGTGATTTTTGATAGAGTTATGGCCTTTGACTTAGAAAATTTTGGTAAAATCTCGGTTTTCCAGACTTTTTTTCTAAGTGATTCCAGATATTAAGCTAATATTTGCTATGTGAGTCTGCTGCTATGAGTTACAGATCAAGTTTGAGTGTTGTTCCAGTCCATTGATTTTTGATGGAGTTATGGGTCTTGGACTTGGAAAACTTTTCCTTTACTATTTTTGCTGGAATAACAAAGAATTATTCAACCGGTAGGGGACTTATGTATTGCCTCGCAATATGATCCACACTTGTTTTATTAAGGAAATACATAACTTTTGCATTTTGTAAGATAGACTTTAATACTTGGCAAGTGTATAGGTATAGTCAAGAGGAACATGAATATACCCCTAGAAATTAGGTTATATCAAAGGTCAAGGTCACAGAGGTAAAAAGGTGGTAAAATTGGCAGTTTTCCCATATAATTGACTATAAATATAATCTGTGGGCATTAGTAGTGTTTTACAAACACATCTTGTTTTTCAGGGTACTAGCGAAAAAGACAACAACTGTGAAACCTGTGGAAAGGGATTGGCCGACTGTGTTGGTCACTATGGTTACATTGACCTTGAACTTCCTTGTTTTCACATCGGTTATTTTAGAGCTACAATTATGATACTTCAGACCATTTGTAAAGTAAGTATAAAATAACTAAATACCGAAGTTACTGTGAATTTAATTTCTGCATCTGCGCATTTCGACAACTTACGTCTCTTCAGTGCAGATAAAATCTAAACGTTTGGAAGACCAGAAACTCAAAGATGTTTAAAAACTGATAGAGAACAAATAACCAATATGATCTAAATATAAAGCCGAAATCAGCTAGGGACAGAGCTTTGCATGAGGGAGATACTCCTTAGTTTTAAACAAAATTTACAAAAATTTAGATATTGTAAGATTCATAATATAATTGGCTCTCGGGTCAGCACCTAAGTACTGACTACTGGGCTGGTGAATACCCTCGGGGACTAACAGTCCACCAGCAGTGGCATCGACCCAGTGGTAACAAATAACTAAATACCGAAGTTACTGTGAATTTAATTTTCTGCATATGCGCATTTCGACAACTTATGTCTCTTCAGTGCAGATAAAATCAAAACGTTTGGAAGACCAGAAACTCAAAGATGTTTAAAAACTGATAGAGAACAAATGACCAATATGATCTAAATGTAAAGCTGAAATCAGCTAAGGACAGAGCTTTGCATGAGGGAGATACTCCTTAGTTTTAACAAAATTTACAAAATATTAGATATTGTAAGATTCATAATATAATTGGCTCTCGGGTCAGCACCGAAGTACTGACTACTGGACTGGTGAATACCCTCAAGGACTAACAGTCCACCAGCAGTGGCATCGACCCAGTGGTAACAAATAACTAAATACCGAAGTTACTGTGAATTTAATTTCTGCATATGCGCATTTCGACAACTCAGGAATTAGTGTTTCTGTATATCCTTTCTTGAAACTTTACACATATTTGATCATAGTTTTCCTTTTTTTTTTGAGGTCCCAGTGCTGCTGATAAAACATAAGTTTCCAAAATGGCCAATGCAGCACACTTAGATTTTTTTTCAGTGGAAATTTATATAGGTGGTGTATTTTAATACAATTGACTAAATATTTTTCATTTTGTTCAGTTAAATGTAATTGGCTTCTTGTCATATAATAAGTTTGTCTAGATATTTGAATGAAATTTTTGGTGGAAAATAAGGAAGAAGACTCTGAAAGTTCTATGGCTGCCATAACCAGTTAGACAATGTGGAAGAAGGCTCTGAAAGTTCTATTGCTGTCACCATCAGTTTTACAATGAGGTAGAAGGCTCTGAAAGCTCTATGGCTGCCATAAACAGTTGGAAGATGAGGAAGAATGCTCTGAAAGTTCTATTGCTGCCATAACCAATGGACAATGAGGAAGGATGGTCTGAAAATTCTATGGCTGCCATAACCAGTGGACAATGAGGAAGGATGGTCTGAAAATTCCATGGCTGCCATAACCAGTTGGACAATGAGGAAGAAGGCTCTGAAAGTTCTATTGCTGTCATAACCAGTGGACAATGAGGAAAGATGGTCTGAAAATTCTATGGCTGCCATAATTAGTTGGGAGATGAGGAAGAATGCTCTGAAAGTTCTATAGCTGCCATCATCAATTAGAATGTGGGAGGGGGGCTTGAAAGTTCTGTTGCTGCCATAACCAGTTGGACAATGAGGAAGGATGGTTCTGAAAGTACTATGGCTGCCATCACGAGATGGGAAATGAGGTCGAAGGCCCTGAAAGTTCTGTGGCTGCCATCATGTATTGCTTGACCATTATAAATGTAACATCTTGCATCTGACTTGTTTACATTAGACTATATTGACATTACGTTGTCTTAACTATAGTAATTTGTTCCTGGCTATAATTATTGTGTGGACGTATTATTTCTCATATCATGGTGGTGAGTGTGTGACAGGAGATGCTCACAGTGAGGATGTATTGAGTATCACTCCATAAACATGTCCAGCTAATATCTGACAGATTTACCTTTTAATGGATTTTAGGATTTAATTGTCATATCATGCTTCCTT
>MJUU01011774.1:37374-48775 GCA_002080025.1 Modiolus philippinarum
CATCAACCATATTGGTATGTATGATGCATTTGGGGATGACAACAACAATGCATGCTTCGGATGCTGACTCTGACCAATATTTTACGCATGAGCGATTTGGTTAGGAAGAATGGTTAAAGTCCATTCCCGCTTCCTGACATGTCCGACATCAGCCATATTGTATGTATGATGCATTTGGGGATGACAACAACAATGCATGCTTAGGATGCTGACTCCGACCTATATTTTATGCATGAGCGACTTGGTTAGGTAGAATGGTTAAAGTCCATACCCACTTACTGACATGTCCCACATCAACCATATTGGTATGTATGATGCATTTGGGGATGACAACAACAATGCATGCTTCGGATGCTGACTCTGACCTATATTTTACGCATGAGCGACTTGGTTAGGTAGACTTGTTAAAGTCCATTCCCAATTACTGACATGTCCCACATCAACCATATTGGTATGTATGATGCATTTGGGTATGACCACAACAATGCATGCTTCAGATGCTGTCTCTGACCTATATTTATGAATGAGAGACTTGGTTAGGAAGAATGGTTAAAGTCCATTCCCGCTTCCTGACATGTGCGACATCAGCCATATTGGTATGTATGTTGCATTTTGGGAAGACAACAACAATGCATGCATTCTTCGGATGCTGACTGACCTATATTTTATGCTTGAATGAATCCATTACAAAGAATAATTATAGTCCATTCCTGTTTACTGACATGTTTAAATGTGACAATGCCGCGCAACGAGTCCAGCTGTGGCTGCTTTCTATGTTTAAGGAAATCCAAAAGACCATTTATGAGGTATTGCTCTTTTTAAACGAATTTTCTAAGTTTTCATCTCTTTTTGTCTATTAATTTCAAAACTATAAAAGGTAGAGGTCAAGTGTGAACTGATAAAATATTTGCCATACAAGATCAACCTTTTTTTTTCTTAAATTTTGAAAGAAAGTCAAAACCCAAGTATGAGATGTTCCCTATAATCAAGAAAATTTTACAATTTTTACTATTTCGTCATTTATTTCGGAAACTATAAAAGATAAAGGTCAAGTGTAAATTGATAAAATATTTGCCATGTCAATATCTACCTAGCCTGTAATTTGGAGGAAAATCTGAATGACCATGTAGGAGTTATTGCCATTTTTGTCTCGCCCGTGATGAAAGGCGCGAAAAGCGAGACATATGCGTACAAAGTATGATGGCGGCGGCAACGGCGACGGTGTCGACAGCGTAAACTTTGATGTTAAGTTTTTGTGATTAGGTCAGTTTCTCAGTAACTACAAGTAGTATGTCAATGATATTTGGTATATGGGTTGATCTTGGGTAGTACATGATAGTCTGTCATATAGTTTTTGTCCTTGACCTCAATTTCACGGTCTAGTGAGCATGTTAAGTTTTTCTGATTAGGTTAGTTTCTCAGTAACTACAAGTGGTAGGTCAATGATATTTGGTATATGGGTTGGTCTTGGGTAGTACATGACAGTCTGTCATATAGTTTTTGTCCTTGACCTCAATTTCATGGTCTAGTGAGCATGTAAAGTTTTTCTGATTAGGACAGTTTCTCAGTTACTATAGATGGAAGGTCAATAATATTTGGTATATGGGTTGATCTTGGATAGTACATGATAGTCTGTCATATGGCTTTTGTCCTTGACCTCAATTTCACAGTCTAGTGAGCATGTTAAGTTTTTATGATTAGGTGAGTTTCTCAGTAACTTTAAGTGGTAGGACAATGATATTTAGTATATGGGTTGGTTTTGGGTAGTACATGGCTGTCTGTTATATGGCTTTTGTCCTTGACTTCAAGTTCACGGTCTAGTTAGCATGTTATGTTTTTTCTGATTAGGTCCGTTTTTTCAATAACTGTTTATTTAAGGCTAATGATATTCGGTATGTGGGTTCATCTTGTGTAGTAGATAATAGTTTGCTTTATTTTTTGACTGTGACCTCAATTTCATGGTCTAGTGAGCAAGTTAAGTTTTCCTTATTAGGTCAGTTTCTCAGTAACTACAAGTGGTAGGTCAATGATATTTGGTATATTTGTTGGCCTTGGGTAGTACAGGGCTGTCTGTTATATGGCTTTTGTCCTTGACCTCAAGTTCACGGTCTAGTGAGCATGTTATGTTTTTTTCTGATTAGGTCAGTTTCTCACTAACTGTTTATTGTAGGCTAATGATATTTGGTATGTGGGTTCGTCTCATGTAGTACATAATAGTTTCCTATATTTTTTGCCTGTGACCTCATTTTCATGGTCTAGTGAATATGTTAAGTTTTCAGTATATATCAGTGGTATGTCAATGATATTTGGTATGTGGGTTGATCTTTTTTAGTACATGACAGTATGCCAATATTACTTCTGTCTGTGACCTCAATTTCATGGTCTAGTGAGCATGTTTAGTTTTTCATTATCTATTGATGGTAGGTCACTGATGTGTTGAAAATAGGTTGGTCTTGTGTGTAGTACACGACTGCCTGTTATATGGACTACTGGTGTCTACTGCCTGTTATATGGCTTTTGATCTTATGTTTATATAATATTGAACATTTTGGGTTTCTCAGTATCTATTAGTGATAGGCTTGCAGTTAAGTGAACATGTTAAGTTTTTGTGATGAGGTCAGTTTGATTTTTCACATCAGTTTTAGCGGTCAAGCAGGGACGGGCAAGACATCTATTAGGGTCTTCACTTGTCTAAATTTTCATCTCTTTTTGTCTTCCAATATCAAAACTATAAAGGATAGAGGTCAAGTGTAAAATTGATAAGATATTTGCCATGGCAAGATCTACCTTCCCTTCAATTTTGAAAGAAATTCTGAAGCTCTTGTAGGAGTTATTGCCCATTAATCATGAAAATTTTATGTACAAAACTATGATTGATAGAGGTCAGAAGTTTATTAATAAAATGTTTGCCATGTCAATATCCACCTAGCTTGCAATTTTGAAAGAAATTCTTAAACCATTGTAATAGGTCTTGCCTTTATTAGCTTGATCAACTTAATTCAAGTTTTCGGATGAGGTCAGGTCTCCATTACTATAGATATTAGGATTATTTAACACATACATCTCAGATGGTAGGTCAGCATCCAGGCAAAATTGGGTAACTGTGACAATGTGTGATATAATAAGGCAAACTTTATAATCATTTATTACCCATGTAAAAATTTTGCCCATAGGCTGATGGTTGCCAGGTGAGCAATATAGGCTCAGATGAGCCTTTGGATCTCAAATACTACAACTCTTAGAAGAATGAAAGTGACAATAAAAGTCCGAAACGATCAAAGGAAAAGACCAGTAAGGAAAATCCGTATAACATTCGACTAAATCAGGGAAACACAATCCAACACAGAACATTTTTGGCAAGCAGTCATATTCCCGACTACTCTACTTTGTGTAGAGATGTGTCTGATATAGTCATTAAGCACCAGATAAATATTAGGTCACTCTGACCTACATTTCATGCATGAGTGACTTTGGTTAAATGCTTTCATATTCACCCCCATCACACTACAACTCGGAATGCGGAGGACTCTGTCAAATGTGGAGCCATACAAAGTCGCCTGAAAAAAGGTAAGGTCTATTATTTTGTTATATTCTTCCCAATTACTCATACCTCTCTTTATGGTTTTATGATCAAGATATCAAGGTATGATTATCCCCCCGCTTAGCGAAAGCAAGGGGGATTATGTAATGCAGTCCGTCCGTATGTATGTACGTACGTACGTTGTGCGCTTATAATGCTCCCCGATAGTTCTGGAACTATAACAGATGCAAATTTGAAACTCAGCACCATACTAGAGTATGATCAGAAGTAGCGCACTATGGATTCGGAATTTAGGTCAAACACCCTAGGGGCAAATTATGGACGAAAGCAAATTTTCGCGATATCCAATAATTGAAGAAATTTCGAAGGCCATTTGGGCTAGTAAGTTGAAACTCTGGAATCGACTCACATATAATGTAGCAACTTCACAGAGGGTGTCGGAACTTTGGTATGACCCCTCAGGGCATGGCCTCTAGGGGGTCCAAAAAACGAAAAAATCGATTCCGCTGGAACTCCTCTTTCACCTTAAATCGCAGAAACCTTGTAATAAGGGTATAAGTAACACTATTAAAGTTGTCTTTGCCGAAGGTTTCCGAATTTTGATATTTGCCCTCAGGGCGGAAAAATGAGTGAAAATGTATTTCGTGATGTCCAGTAATAAGTGAAATCTTCTGAAATATTCATGTTTGGAAGCTGAAACTTTGTATGCGATTTACATTATATGCATTTCATTTATTTATGATAGTGGACTTTTGGTATGACCCCTGGGGGCATGCCCTTAAGGGGCCAAAAAATGTACTCATCAGAACGACTGGAACTCTATGTATAATTTCGATTTTGTGGTTTATATTTTCATGAGGAATTATTGGAATTGCTTTTTGAATACGTTCTAAGCTTTTGGAATTTAGACCCAGGTGCCAAATTTCAAGATGAAGAACAACAATGAAAGCGTTGTTCCTTTGCTTGTTTTTTACCATGTATTTGTAGAGACTTTGTCTCATGTGCATTTACTCCATATCCTTTTATTCACCATTGGTAAATTTCCTGAAAATGTCAAAGACTAATAATTTTTGAAATTCCAGCATAAAGTTTTATAATGAAGCAACTTTTTAATGTCATCAGCTAGTATGAACACTAGGATTTCAAAAATATGATTCTAATTTTGGTAAATTTCCTGAAACTCTCAAAGACCAATTATTTTTTGGAATTTTACCTAGCAACCATGTCTTTTTTGATGCCTTATAGTTTTAATGATCATTTTCAATGGTCGGATTGCAAAAAACCTTAATTCTAATTTTGGTAAAGTTCCTGAAACTCTCAAAGACCCATTATTTTTTGGAATTCTACCTAGCAACCAAATCTTTTTCAATTATTTAGAGTTATAAGGATGAATTTCAACTGTCAGGTTGCAAGAATCTTTGATTCTAATTTTGGTAAATTTCCTGAAACTCTCAAAGACCCATTATTTTTGGGAATTTTACCTAGCAACCATATCTTTTTGGATGCCTTTTAGATTTAATAATCATTTTCAATGGTCAGATTGCAAAAAACTTTTATTCTAATTTTGGTAAAGTTCCTGAAACTCTCAAAGACCCATTATTTTTTTGGAATTCTACCTAGCAACCATATCTTTTTCAATTATTATTATACCCCCGCTTTGTAAAAGCGGAGGGTATATAGTGATGGTGGTGTCCGTCCGTCTGTCCGTCCGTCCGTCATTCCGTCCGTCTGTAACACTTTTACTGTCAAAGTTTTTACTCGGCTTCTACAGATGGGAATGATTTGATATTTAGCATTAGGCTTCCAAATGATGAGTTGTACAGTATCAGATATTTTCATGTTTGTGGCGCTACTACTTCCTGTTTGCCGATACATTAATACTTAGTTTCATATACCACTACTAATGAAAATTTTTCGTTAAAGTTTTCTCTTCTTCCAAAAGTGGAAATGATTTAAAAATNTTATATTTAAATCGTACAGCATGATATGCAACATAGAAAAGATTTCATTACAACAACACATTCGTTGCTAGGTTACGGTTATGTCAATTTCAATTCCGTGTCTTAAATTTAGTAACTGTTGTAAATTTCTATTATTGTCATTATTTGATGTGAATTTTTGGGTGGTTCATTATTTAAAAGCTTTATTTACACAAAATGAAATGAATATTGAGTGGATAAAATGTGAAATTGTACTTTACGAGTGTCCTTTTGTAAAAAATATACGCATGTGCTAAAGATATTGTTGGAATTAGAACATGGCTTTGTTTCCAAAGCGGAAGAAGAGACTCATATTAGAATCTCATTGTTAGCTTTCATCACATGGCAATAGATTTTGCATAGCTCTTAATACAGTTTCCAAGCTATAAAGGGTCAAAGGGGCCAAATTGCAATATTTCAAAATCATATTTTCTTTGCTCTTACAATATCCTATTAATAAGGGATTAATTTTAGTTTTAGGTAACACTTGTTGTGTCGCCTGCTGTAAACAGAGTTGACACATAGGGATTACTATCTGTCGTCTTACATCGTCGTCCTGCGTTGTCTGTCGGTTTTTGAATCCGCAATTCCGTCAAAACTACTAGTCCGATTAAAACAAAACTTTCAGGATTTGTTGTTCACTTGTTGTAGTTGTGCACCTGATACTTAGAATTTTGATTTTACAGATTTTAGAGGTTCGTGGAGCCAAAGTTGCTCATTTGTTATTCTGGGTTTTTGAATCCAAAACTCCTTCAAAATTGCTAGTCCAATTTCAACCAAACTTTCAGGATATGTTGTTCACCTGGTGTAGATGTGCATCTGATACTTAGAATATTGATTTTACAGATTTCAGAGGTTCACAGATCCAAAATTGCTCATTTGTGAGTCTGTTGGTTTTTGAATCCACAACTCCTTCAAAACTGTGAGTCCAATTGCAACCAAACTTTCAGGATATGTATTTCACCTGGTGAAGATACCTGCCTGATACTTAGAATTTTGATTTTACATATTTTAGAGGTTCGTGGAGCCAAAGTTGCTCATTTGTTATTCTGGGTTTTTGAATCCACAACTCCTTAAAAACTGCTAGTCCAATTTCAACCAAACTTTCAGGATATGTTGTTCACCTGGTGTAGATGTGCATCTGATACTTAGAATTTTGATAATACAGATTTCAGAGGTTCACAGATCCAAAATTGCTCATTTGTGAGTCTGTCAGTTTTTGAATCCGCAACTCCTTCAAAACTGCGAGTTCAATTGCAACCAAACTTTCAGGATATGTTTTTCATCTGGTAAAGATGCCCACCTGATACTTAGAATATTGATAAACGTATTTTTAGAGGTTCATGGAGCCAAAGTTGCTCATTTGTTATTCTGGTTAGTAAATCCTCAACTCCATCATAGGTATAAGTCAGATTCCAACCAACCTTTAGGATATGTTGTTCACCTGATCTTATTGTGCATCTGATATGTAATATTTTGATTTTACAGATTTTAGAGGTTCACTGAGCCAAAAAAGCTCATTTGTTAATTTAGTTTGTTAATGTGGTACTCTTTCAAAGTTATAAGTCGTATTCCAATTTAATTAAATTTAATTGTGCACCTAATTATTAAAATTTTGATTTTACAGATTTTAGAGGTTCAGTTGGCCAAAAATGAGTCTTCTGTATTGCAGGTGACACAAGTGTACCATGGAACACCCATCAGTTTTTCAAATTTGGGTGGTCTATATGCTGTGGTTGTATCATGCTGCACTCGGTGTAGCCCTTTATTAGTAATTTTGAGCATGGAATATTGATACTTTCAACATTTACACATCAAAATCATACCTGATTTATGTAAACAATGAGTTTTAACAGCAAAATATGACCCATTTATGATATTTATACTAAAAATAAATACATAAACATATGTGTTATGGTCTCATGTTCATTTACCCCATATCCTTTCGTAAAATATAAAAATCATGATTAATCATTTCCAAAGTATCTCTCCAATTTTCCAGGCCCAAATATCCTTTAGTGTTATGTAACCGATGTTTGAAACAGGTCGGGTCTTTGAAAAATGAATAGTTCAAACACGGAGCTACAAATATATTTGCTCTGTAGAACTAGGAGCTTTGATCTGAAGAAGGAGGAGACTTGGGAATAAATGCTTGATGATTCTCTTCACTTCTGCTGCACAAATCTTTTGTTTTAAACATTCTTTTCTATCTATATATGTAAAGTAAAATAAAGTCTAATGTGAAGTACCTTCCAAGATGTAATTATTTAGTTAAGTTTTTGAAAGCGTCTTGTACATCTCTCTTATTCAAATTGCTTGGAGACATAAAGGGTTTTCAAGTCTGTGTTCTTGAGAATAAAACAAGTTATCTCTTGAGTTTTTAAAAATAGAAATTTTGGGGTTCACTTATTGTATTTTTTCTGATTTTGTCGTGGCTTTGTATCAATTTGCTTTGTTTTGTTATTGTGTGTTTAAAGTGAGTGTGTGTGTGTGGGGGGGGGGTTTGATACAGAGGTTTTTCATGTGTTCCTCTTACTATTCGTAAGAGGCCACGTTAAGTACTTGTTGAAGATAATTCAGATATTCATGTAAATTACATATAAGCATGAAAAATTGTGAACTAAGGTTGTACAAAACTGGATATGTCTACCATCTGTTAATGTTTGCATTTAAATGATTTTAGTTATTTGTGCTTTTTCAGATTTAACAAATATTTAGTTTATTTTGATTTAATCTGCACTGAAGAGACTTTAGTCTTCGAAATATGCAGTAACTGAATTTACAGCAACTTCGGTATTTTGTAATTTTACCTCTTTTTCCACTAATTGACTTTTTATTCAAGTAATAGTATGAATTTAGCGTTCTATTGATCATGATAGGATCATCTAGCCCTGAACATGCATACATCTCTGATGGTCTGCGTCTACCCTACTTATTAACTGATATGACCACAACAGCAGACTTTGTTTGCCATAGGACTCCGAGAAAAGCGTAAACAAATCTCCATATATAGAACTATCCTATCAATTACAATCTGACTTCTGTGGCAGGGTCATTTGGGAGATACATTTCAGACTTAATCATTATGAAATTACATGTAACATAGTTTAACAGAGGGTCAAACATTCATACTTCATTAGCAGAGACACATAAAAATGCTTCTTGTGTTTAAAAGTCTTTCGGATATGAAAGATCCATGCTATAAAACACTTTTCTCTGCTTTTCAAAAGTTTACATAAAAAAAGTTGCCATTAAGAAATATTTCCTCAAGTTCAGCTGAGACAGCATCCGCGTTCGAACTATTCATTTTTAGCTCACCTGGCTATGTCAGGGTGAGCTTTTGCCATCACTTGGTTTCCGTCGTCATAAACTTTTTTAAAAAATCTTCTCCTCTGAAACCACTGGGCCAATTTAATCCAAACTTTGCCTGGGTCATCACCAGGGTATGTAGTTTAAAAAAATTGTTCGGTTAGTCCGAGGACCAAACAACATGGCCGCTGTTACTAAAGACAGAACATAGAGGTAAATTGCTGTTTTTGGCAAATAACTCAAAAACCTTTGCAGATATAAAAAATCTGACTGAAGTAAAATTGTCCAGAATGATGAGATATATCTACCCTGCAATTTTGAAGAAAATCGGAAAACCTGTCTCAGAGTTACAGCCCTTTTACCGTAAAATTGTCAAAATTTATGCATTTTTTATTTTTTATTTCAAAAACTGTAACAGATAGAGGCGAAGTGTAAATTGCAAAAATGTTCAGCATATCAAGATCTACATACTCTGAAATTTTGAAGAAAATCCAAGTGCCTGTGTTGTAGTTATTGACTCTTTTTCACAAAAAAAATTTCAATGTCATATGGTTATGGGTTATTTCCCTTTAAATTCTGTTTTCAAATCTTCTTTGGTTTACTTTTCTCTTTCAAGTTTTAGAGAAATTCCAAGCTATCACTTTATTAAAAATAATTATTTGTTACATAATCAAGAGCAAAAAAGACTAGTGCTTTTGTACAAATTTTTACATTTTTTTGCAAAAATACTTTCTTAAACTATACTTATTTCACAAATTAATAACAATTGTATATAAATGTATATTGTGTCATGTAGTGAATATTGTTTAGCCATCATGCAAGCATCCCTCTCAGATAAATATGGAAGTAGCATTTTAACTTCATTGCCTGCATAACTTTATAACTGAACTGCGTGGCTATGCCATGATGATCTTCTTGCCATCACTGTGTCAGGGGTCCGTCCCATGTAAACTTTTCATTCAAACATCTTCTTCTCTGAAACGACTGGGCCAATTGGAACCAAACTTGGGCACAATGGCCCTTAGGTTGCCCCTTTTAAAAAAATGTCTGGCAAGTCCGTATCATATCCAAGATGGCCACCAGCAGGGAACGCGGTTTAACATTGGACCCTATGGGAAAGCATTCAAAACTCTTCTCTGAAACCGCTGCGCCAATTGGAACCAAACTTGGTCACAATAGTCCTTCGGAGGTCCCCTTTTCAAAATTTTGTCCGGCAAGTCTGAACGTCATCCAAGATGGCCGTCAACTTTGTACAAAATTGCACAATATTGCAAAAATCTTCTCCTCGGAAAAAAATGGGCCAATTGGAACCAAACTTTGTCACAATGTTCAGCAAGTCCACATCATATCCAAGATGGCCGCCAGGAGGGAAAGTGTATTTGTCGCGCCTGCGATGAAAGTCGCGGAATCGAGACATAGCGATCCAAATTCCGTAGGCATCGTCGGCGTCAACAATTGCACAAGTTTTTCATAGGTTGAATAGAGTCATTTAATCTTTATAGAATTGTGTCAAAATCGGACAGAAGCTAGATAATGGTCAGAAAATTACCTTTAGCTGAAAAAAATGGAAAATATTTTTTTGTTTTTCTGTATTTGGACTTAGTCTTTTTGAAATGTTAACCCACAAATTAAAGTTTTTTTAGATGGTGAATTAAATTATTAAATCTTATTGGAATATCATAAAAACTGGTCAGAAGCTAGAAAATGTTCTAAAAATTACCTCCAGATGAAAATTTTGAAATTTATTTTTTTAATTTTTCCGTATTTTTTCCGTATTTGGACTTATTTTTTTTTTGCAAAAAAATTGAATGTTAACCCACAGATTAAAGTTTTTTAGAAGTTGAATAAAGTTATCAAATCTTATTGGAATTTATAGATAATGGGCAGAAAATTATCTCCAGCTGAAAAAATTGGAAATTTTTTGGTTTTTGTTTTTCCATATTTTTTGCGTATTTGGACTTAGTTTTTGCTAAAAATTTCAATATTAAACCACAAATAAAAGTTCTTTAGAAAGTGAATTAAGTGTTTGTGTCTTAACAGAATTTCATTAAAATTAGACATTGCTGCATGCAGTGTGCAGATATGTAACAAGCTGTTGGAATTTTCATTCTGGTTCCAACTTTGGTAAATTTCCTGAAAATATCAAAGACCAATAATTTTTGAAATTTTTGCATATTATTAAGAAAATAAGGCTATTCTTTGATGCCAAGCATAATTTTGAACTCGTAAGAAATAAAAAACATGGTTCAAACATTGGTAAATTTCCGGAAACTCTTCAAGACATGCAATTTTTTGAAATTCTTCCTAGCAACCATGGTTTTTGAATGAATTTGAAATAAACAAACATTTTAATGAATAAAATTGCAAAAATTTTTGATTCCGATTTTTGGTAAATTTCCTGGAACTCTCTTAGACCAATTAATTTTTGGAATTGTACCTAGCAACCAATCATCTATGACATGTCCTGTACAAACTGTCCTCATTTTATTATGATCCGATGAAAAACATGGCCGCTGGTGCTAAAAATAGAACCTAGGGGTAAATTGCAGTTTTTAGCCAATAACTCAAAAAC
>MJUU01011774.1:57080-70101 GCA_002080025.1 Modiolus philippinarum
TTGCATAATCGTTCATGTTCACGAGGGGGAATTGCATGCATTTTAAAATGTACGTAAAGAGTGGCAGTTTCTGTCTGAAACATTTGGATATCCTCTGCATGAAAATATTTATGTGTATCAATATTCCACAATTCCTTAGAATTCAAAAGGTTAATAACTCATATCATTAAAACAACGCTCATAATTTAGGAAGTTGTTATATTCCTAACAAATCTTGATATCATATTTTGACTGGACAGTGGTATGGCTAAGTTTGAAATTGGAAGTGGAAATGAGGTGAATTATTTAACTTTAACACATACGAACACCTTCAGCTCTTATAGAACTTTGATTTATTTGTGTTTTTTCTTGTGCAGTTCCTTGGCACAATGTGGCATGTGATTGTGTTTTTGGTCCATTATAGGTGTTTCCTGTTAGCTATTTTATTTTATACAAAAGATTCATCATCTTTATAAATGAATATGGAATATAGAACATATCCAAAAAAAATAAAATCTTCGGAAATATCTGTTGTTGGACGCTAATATGTATATGTTATTGGGCTCTTGACAGCTATGTATCGTAAAATATCAACCTGTGAGCCAGAATATGAAGCACAGGGGCGAGCGAGCGTAGCGAATGAGCCCCAAGCTTCATATTCTGGCGAGCAGGTTGATATTTTACAATACATCAGCTGTCAAAAGCCCGATAACTTGTTTATCATCCTTTATTTTGTATTTTAGATTTGTGTTCATGGAGCTGAGGTTTCAAATTCTCCCAAAATTGCGTGGGAAATTCAACAAATATATCATTCTCGCCTTTTCAGCAATTCTCAGCTTCAAAAACATGTTTTGTAGTTTTTTTTTTATCATTTTATCGGCAAAGGTTTTGTAACTGAATGAATATTTTGACCGAACTACTCGAAATAATGTCGATTTTGAATATTGCAGCAACCTTTGCTTGTTACGATATTCTGTCGTTCCTTGGAGCTTTTATGACGTCATAATGTGAAAATGTCATTGCTCTGCAGGATATATCAACGACCCAGTTTCTACAATTTTTCTGACGTTTAGTTTATCTATTTCTGTAATCATGATTCTGTATTGAATGCATAATTGGAAAAAACAAATGTAATAGATGATTATTATCATATTGTTTTGCCCTTGTCCGTCCGTTCATCTGTCCGTCTGTACGAATAAAAAACACAACTATTCATGTTTTTTTAGAAAGTTTGCAAACAAATTCCAACTATTTTAAAGCAATCTAACTTACAATAAGTAGATGTGCACACACATATCTTTTGGAATATTATACAGTTACTGTCTTTTGTTGAGGTAAATGTGCAGTGTTATTGACTTTTGGGGAAACAGATATTCATCGAGCCGCATGGCGAGGTGAATATCTGTTTTCCCAAAAGTCAATAACACTGCACATTTACCGAAACTAAAGACAGTAACTGTTTTATTCTATTATCCGATAAATACATAATAATTCTTTCTAGAAATTTTCTATGGGTGTCGAATTAACGATTAAAGAGGCTTTGAACATTTGCATAAAATAAATGAAATATATACTTTTCAAAAAATATGTTGAGGATAAGTAAAACAATAAATATAACATTATTATTATCTTTACTGTCAGAAATTTACAGACTCTAGCTAACACTGAGTTTGCGGCTTTTTTCCATTGTTCGTCATTGGTGGGAGATTGTGAAGAAGGGAGGGAATTGACATTTTAATGTAACAAGCGAACGTTCTTTAAAGACTTTATTTAAAGAATGAATTTTTTATCCTAAATAATCGATGATTTCTGTCTTTTAAATGAATGCTTGTGTTCTTCCTTTTCACTCCTTGCATCTGTGTAATGTGCGACGATTCTGCGCTATGTGTTGTCGACATCTGTTGGGAGATTTTTTCCCAAAATATTGTGTGAACGCCTTTACCAGTGTTACGCGGACTTGTTTCGTATTTTAAGTGTCTTCCTCTTTGCATATTTGCACCATTTTCGCTGATCTTCTTTTCTTTAGATGAAGCAATTCTGTTTTTAGTGATGCCGATGACGTTGTCACGCGACAATGTTACATAGCAATGTGATTGGACGATATAACTACGGGATTTCCCTTTTTCTAAAAATATGTCGCACGTGACGTTTCCTGCGGTGAATATCCTTTTCATGGAGTGAATATCCTTTCTATCGAGTGAATATCCTTTTTTATTCATTTTAATGTCAATGCAACTTTACCATTAGTATTTATATATTATAGAATAATCAAAATGGACGCCCTTGCCATGAAAAAGGAAAAAAGGCGGGAAAATTCAAAGTGCTTCAAATGAGATGAAACTTTACAAGAAGGATGTCTAGCACCCATAGAAATGATTTTTGGTCGCAGAATTTTCAAAATGGCTGCCATTGCTATGGAAACTTGAAAAAGGCAGGAAAATTCAAAGTGCCTCAAAATCGATGAAACTTTACATGAAGATTGCCTAGCACCCATAGAACTGATTTTCGGGCTCAGAACTTCCCTTTTATGTATTTTGGAAAAAAGAGAGGCATATCATTGAGTCCATACTTGTACTGTGTCAACACCTGTATTGTGTCAACACACACTTAAATTTGCACTTGCCATATTGATTCAGGGTTCAATGAGCGGGGGCATAATTGGTTGCCATTCGACGACAGCTCTAGTTGCCTTTGAAACTTTGGGAGAATCGCTTGATATATCAAGGTCAACCTCTGGTATATCCGGGTCAACCAGATACAGGTTTTTCGGAAATGCTGTGCAGGCTGATATAACCATGGGAAGGATGATAAATATCTTATATACTAATCCTAAGTAGGATTCATTAGGGCATAGCCTTAGGGTGCCTAAAACACACACAAAAAAAACCCCCAAAACTTTAAAGCAAATGACTTGAGCTACGTGTAATGGTATATAATTATTTAATTTTAGATTTTTTTTTCACAATGTAGAATTGACAAGGTAGCTAGAGGTCAATTTTCATAGACATTGTCTATAGGCCTAAAGCTAACTTCGCACACTGTTACAACAGATCTTTGAGAGCCAAATATTTTTTAGCACTTCTATTTATTCTTTGGTTAGCTTTTTCCATCACTTTGCATCGATCATCTGTAAGTTGTCTGTCAGCTTGTGTGTCATACATCTATTCCATTCAAGAACTTCTTCTTTATGAACTTCTGAATGGATTTGAACTTTACTTGGCACTTGGCACAAATGATACTTATTAGGTGTTGGCTAAGTGTTGTTACTTTGTTTCAAATCTAGAGAACTACTGAATGGATTTAACTCTTTCCTCGATCCTGATTATGACTCCAGTCGTAGTTTAAATAAAACCTGCATTAATGTCCAGTATGGTGCACCATAGATCTGAATTCAAATTCTTTTGTTATATTTCTTCAGCTGACAAGCCACTTTAAAAAGTTTTCATAGAAAGAGGTAATTACCTGTTTCCTAGAAATTATGGCCACTAAACTGACATGTGGCTTAGATAGACATGAAAATCTCCGAAATTTAATGAAGTTTGGTAACAGAAAACGAGATTTTAGACATGAAAGGAACCTAAATCTTACACAAATTTATCAGTATATTATACATAGATAAAAAAAGGATGTAGAAATAATACACAAGAATGAAAAAATGCATTTTATTAAATGTTGAAAAATCACAAATTAAGCATTTTTGACCCTACTGGCTCTACATAAACATCAGCAAGTGTTGTCTTTGATCAGTCGGAGTCACAATTCTGATTCTAGGCCATTTCCTAGAAATTATGGCCTCTTAACTGATGTGTGGCTTAGATAGACTTGAAATTCTCCGAAATTTAAGGGGGTTGGTAGCAGAAAACAAGATTTTAGACTTGAAAGGAACCTAAATCTTAAACAAATTTTACAGTATATTACACATAGATAAATGAAGGATGCAGTAATAATACACAAGAATGAAAAAAATGCAAGCTGGGGGTAACTGGGGCCCTACCATGTTGAAAAATCACAAATTTAGCGTGTTTGACCCTACCGGCTTTCCATAAACATCTCTAGCCAGTGTTGTCTTCTATCAATAAGAGTCACAAATTCTGATACAAGTCACACGATAATTGTTCTAGCTACTGATAAGAAAATTAGAGTACCTGACCTTACTTCAGGACTTACAGATTAACTGATAGAGGTAAAAAGCGTCAAAAAATGCCTTTTTAGGTCATCTTATGAAGTGAGTGGGCTTATTGTGATACCCCAAGCGTCCGCGGTCGCGTCAGTTCAAAGTATTGGTAGTGTTCAAGCTACCAAAATTGGCCCCAGGGCCCCCTACCAGGGCTTTGCCCTGGACCCACTGGGGACTTTAAGCGTCCCCAGACCCCTTGCCGTAAGGTCAGGATTTCTACCTAAAATATGTTGGCAAGTAGGCTTATGATGTAAGCTTGATTGTGGCAGCTGAATGCCAGGTGAGCGATGCAGGCTCCTGGGAGCTTCTGGTTTTATATCTACATGTACATGTATTTTGTATGAATCTTTGTACCACTACATATTTATGTTATTATGAAGGAGAAGAATCATAACTTAATAAGACTTTAGTGACATCTATTTTCCTGTTTTCAGCTTATATTATATTTTTAAACTAAACAATTGTTTTATGACACCAAAAAATGAATATAAATTTAATATGCTTATGTAATATATTAAACTTTTAATTACAAATTGCTTATTTTCTCAGGATGTCTTGAATCCAATTGATGTTCAGCATTTGTTTGAAAGAATTCCGGATGAGGTAGGTCAGGTGACATGAAATTCAGAAAAGGCTTATTGATAGTTTATTCTTAATATATTCTCAAACATTTCTAAATTGAAGATAAATTTGGTAGAATTTATGTATTTTTTTTAATATAAAGATTTTTTCATTCATTTGATATCTAGTAAACTTTAAAGCTTAAAGAGCATTATCAAGACCTTTTATTGTTTGAAATATGCTACATGTTACTTATGTAATTTCTGAGTCATTTTCCTTTTAAGTAGCAGATAAGATTACAGAAAATTATAAAAAGAAGTTGCAAACTAAAATTTTTCTAAAGTTTAGTTAGTATAACTACTTTATTGTGAATAGAAATATTTTTGGCAAAAAGCATTTCCCAAGCAAAACTACTAACTTAATGTTTTAGGAAATTCCATTGTTGTTAATGAACCAAAATGTAGGAAAACCATCAGATTTAATACAGACAAAAATCTTAGTACCACCAATCTGTATTCGTCCTTCTGTTGTATCAGATTTAAAGTCAGGAACGTAAGTACATTTTAGATTATTCAGGGATGTCTGTTTGGTTATATATTTAGACGTAAATGTACATGTATGTGAATACTGTTTTTGTACCCATGGGATCACTCTTTTCAAACATCTGAGAAAAACAATCTTTTTCTCGTACATTTTTGACCAGTTCTGTTATACTTTAATAATCACATTATTGTGTCTAAAAGTTTGTGTAATTATACCCCCACAAACAAAGTTTGGGGGGTATAAAGGAATCACCCTGTCTGTCCGTCCGTCAATTGTACCTTGTCAGCGCATGTTCTCCTAAACGGCTGCTTGGATTTTGATTAAATGTTACACAGTTGTATTACACCATCTGAAGATGTGCATGAAGGAATATGGTTGCTGCACAAAATTTTGAAGGGGAGATAATTTGTCTTTTAATATTTTCTGGAAAAGGGGGGAGGGGAACCTTGTCAGGGCATGTTCTCCTAAACAGCTGCTTGGATTTTGATGAAATGTTACACAGTTGTAGTACACCATCTGAAGATGTGCATGAAGTAGTACAGTTGCAGCCTGAAACTTTGAAGGGGAGATAATTTGTCTTTGAATATTTTCTGGAAAAAGGGGGAGGCAAACCTTGTCAGGGCATGTTCCCCTAAACTGCTGCTTGGATTTTGATGAAATGTTACACAGTTTTAGTACACCATCTGAAGATGTACATGAAGACATATAGTTGGTGCCTGAAATTTTGAAGGGGAGATAAATTGTCTCTGAATATTTTCTGGAAAAAGGGGGTGGACTAACCTTGTTGGCGCATGTTATCTTAAGCGGCTGCTTGGATTTTGATGAAATGTTACACAGTTGTAGAACACCACCTGAAGATATGCATGAAGTAATATGGTTGCTGTTTGAAGGGGAGATAATTTGTCTTTGAATATTTTCTCTGTAAAGGGGGAGTGGTGATACTTGTCAGTGCATGTTCTCCTAAACCAATGCTTGGATTTTGATGAAATGTTGCACAGTTTTAGTACACCAGCTGAAGATGTGCATGAAGTGATATGGCTGCTGTCTGAAATTTTGAAGGGGAGATTATTTGTCTTATATTTTCAGAAAAAAAGGGGGAGGTATATCATTTTGTCCATACTTGTATTGTGTCCACATTTGTAATATGTCCACAACTTTATTGGGTCCACACACAATCAAATTTACAATTGCCTTATTGTTTCAGGGTTCAATTAGCGGGGGTATACCTGGCTGCCATTTTGCGACAGCTCTAGTTCTTTGGTAGTTATCTCAAGGTATATAAATGTTCCAGACTATATGCATACAGTTCAACTATACCTATACGATCTGACTGTATGCATGTACTCGTACAGACTAGATTGAGCCAGACCATTTCATTATGATGAATGTATGGGTATATCAGGAAATTCCTTTTAGTTTGACTAACATTTAATAAAACATACTATATTATATTTTTTTCAAGTTGTTGGGCATAGTCAAACAATGGATGGGTAATTTAGGGACAGTTATTTGTTAAAGTATGCCAAGTTACAAACCCATGGTCAGTCTGTCAGTGTGTGAGTGGTCAAGGATACTGATTTTCTAAAATTAACTTGTTATACCCCCACTTTAGCGGGTGGTATATAGTGGTCATGGTGTCCGTTCGACCGTCCATTCGTCCATTTGTTATTCTGTCCACCATAGGGTACATACTTTGTGGCAACAACTCCTTATAGACCACCTCGTAAAATTTAATAAAACTTTCACAGAATGTTCCTTACATATTTCCATTGTGCACCAGCTATTTAAAAATTTGATTTGACTTGAATATTTTATTTTTTTGATGATTTTTTTTCATCTGGAATCAAGTGGGTGAATGGGGGGGGGTATTTTTTTGTGAGCTTTGCTCAGTTTTTCTAGTTCAAATATTTGGCTTTATTTCTGGATTGTGTTATGATAATACAGTGGAACCTCCGAATACCGGCCTCCGTCAGGACCAAAGAAATCGGCCGGTTTTACGAGGTTCCGGTTTTCGGAGGTTCCGAAATCCGGTCTTCAAATTCCAAACTCTAATATCGAACATGTTATATATGATATATAAGGTCAGTTTAGGCTGTGACTTATGTAAATTTCAATCAATATTATCGGTAATCAGTTCAAATACAGTTATTTATCAATCAAGATGGCAAGAGATTTCTGACAAATTTAATAAACTTGGTCGATTTCATTGTCCACGGAAAAAGTCGTCCGGTTTTCAGAGTTCAATTTAAGAAGAAAATATAGGTTTGGGACCGATCTATATGGCCGGAATTCGGAATTCAGGGGGGCCGGTTTTCAGAGTAATTTTTTACTTATTTATATAGGTAAAAATTCCGGACCGAAACATATTGTTCGGTTTATAGAGGAATCCGGTTTTTAGAGGGGCCGGTTTTCAGGAGTTCCACTGTATATTGTTTTGTAATTTATAAAGGTGTCATATTCGTTAATACTCTTGCATAAAAAAGTGGTTTGATGGGAGGGGTTAGCTTCAATATTATTGTGCTAAAATAATAAAATAAATAATTCTGTGTAAAATATACACAAAAACATGATTCGGATGTCAAAATCTAGCAGATCTTATATTTTTATGTTTAAAAAGATTTAATAGTTTCTCTTTTTTTTTATACCCCCTGCTTTAGCCGGCAGTATATAGTGATCATAGTGTCATTTCCTTTGTTTGTTTGTTTGTTTGTCTGTCCTTTCGTTTGTCTATCTGCAGTAGGGGTACACACTTTGTGGCAACAACTCCTTCTGGACCACTCAGTGGAATTCAATGAAACTTTCACAGAATGTTCAGAACATATTGTCATTGTGCACCATCTGTTTAAAAATTTGATATGATTTGATTTTTTATTTTTCTGGATTTTTTTATACGACCGCAAAAATTTCGCGGTCGTATAATGGTATGGTGTTTGCCTCGTCGGCATCTGTGGACAGCATAATTTGCTTCTATTGGATGGATCATTATAAAATTTTAGTATGATGTATCTTGGCACAGGCGTAAACAGAGATTTTAAATTTGAGTTGGTGGCCCCGCCTGTTTTAGAAAAAGAGGCCAAAAAGGGGTGAAATTGGGTGTTTTCACATATTTGACTGTTGAATCTTTATTATCCCTGCACTTTTGAAGAAAGTACGGGGATAATGTTATACCCTCCGTCTGTCCGTCCGTCTGTCTGTCCGTCCGTCCACCACACTTTTCTTGTGACTCAATCTCCTCCTACATTTTTGGATTTAGGGATTTAATTTTGTTGTAGAATTATTGCATATAGTTTGCAGATGCGCAATAAGCTTTCCGATTTTCGATATTGGTCTTGGTGCAAACAAGAGGCCCCATGATGTCAATTTTTACACATGTGGCATGTGACACAAACTCCTCCTACATTTATGGATTTAGGGATTTGATTTTGTGATAGAATTGTTGCATATAGTCTGTAGATGCGCAATAAGCTTTCAGATTTTTGATATTGGTCTTGGTGCAAACAAGAGGCCCCATGATGTCAATTTTAAAAAAGACCCAAAGATGTGGATTAGACACATATGGCATGTGATGCAAAGTCCTACATTTTTGGATTTAGGGATCAAATCTTTATGCAGAATTGTTGCATATAGTCTATAGATTTGCAGTAAGCTTTTGGAATTTTGGTTCTGGTTCCAACTTTGGTAAATTTCCTGAAAATGTCACATTTTTTTTAAAAATTTTGGCATATTATCTTATATTCTGACAAGTGTTTGGTAAAAAACAAAATTCTGAAAACTTAGGATTCTGAAAGGCAGTTCCAATTTTGGTAAATTTCCTGAAAGTCTCAAAGACCACTTATTTTTTGGAATGCTACCTAGCAACCATACTTAAAATGGTTGTTTAGTTTAGGACGAACATTTTCATCAATTGGATTTCAAAATATTTGATTCCAATTTTGGTAAATTTCCTGACAGTCTCAAAGACCACTTATTTTTTGGAATTCTACCTAGCAACCATACTTAAATTGTTTGTTTAGTTTAGGAAAAACATTTTCATCAACTGGATTTCAAAAATATTGATTCCAATCTTGGTAAATTTCCTGAAAGTCTCGAAGACCACTTATTTTTTGGATTTCTACCTAGTAACCAAATATCCTTTTCTTTTAATGACAATAATGACTATCAATAGATAGATAAAAATAATGAAAAAATTATGCCCAGGGTGTATATCAACTGTTTTCTGTTTCAAACAGGGTGTGCGGGGATAGCTGTCGTTTCCGACAACATCTACTTTTTTTATTGGATTTTGATGGGGTTTGTTACAGTGTGCTCCTGAGGAAATTTCCAATCTGTAGTATGCCAACAGATTTCATGTAGCATGTAGGGCTCACAAGATATATGGGCCCAACAGGGGCAAATCCCCCCAAAAAATAATTTTTTTAATTTTAAGTCTGATTTTGATGCAGTTTTTATACCCGCCACACGAAGTGGCGAGGTATTATGTGATACCCTCAGTCGTGTGTCCGTCCGTCCGTCCCCCAAAGGTTTCCATCTGATAACTTGTGAACGAAATAACACAAGGTCTTCAAACTTGGTATGCAAGTTGTTTACCACAAAAGTCAGGTCAAGTTTCGATTTTGGGTTCAGAGGTCCAAGGGGTTCTGGAGTTATGCCCCTTGAAACTTTGAAATTTTGCAAATTTTAGGGTTTCCGACTGATAACTTGTGAACAAAATAACACAAGGTCTTCAAACTTGGTATGCAAATTGTTTACCACAAAACTCAGGTCAAGTTCGAATTTGGGTTCCGAGGTCCAAGGGGTTCTGGAGTTATGCCCCTTGAAACTTTGAAATTTTGCAAATTTTAGGGTTTTTTACTCATAACTTGTGAATGAAATAACAAACTGTCTTTAAACATTGTATGTAAATTGTTTACCACAAAACACAGGCCAAGTATAAGTTGGGTTTCAGTGGTACACATCGTTGTGGAGTTATGCCCCTTTTAACTTAGAAATTTTGTGAAACGTGGCGGGGTATCATGTAATCCACCATTACTATTTTTTTCAATGGATTCCTTGTGAACAATTTATATGGGCTCAGCTATTAGATTTTTGGTAACTTGTTTCCTGTCCCAGCTATGAGGGGCCGAACGGGGCCAAAATTGCGAATTTGCAGATTATGTAGAATTTTTATTTTTCATCAGATTTTGATGAGATTTTTTTTTTTTTTGATTCCTCTTGATCTAAGCTTTCAGCAATATGTCATCGGATTTGGCGTAGCTCTTACTGTTTCGGAGCTACAAGGGGTCAAACGGGCCAAAATTGCAATTTGTCTAAATATGTCAAATCTTTATTTTTCATCGGATTTCAATGGGATTTTTTTCTTTGGATTCCTCTTGATCTATGCTGTTAGCAAAACGTCAACGGATTTTGTGTAGCTCTTACTTTTTCTGAACTACTACAAGCGGTCAAAGGGGCCAAAATTGCAATTTTTCTAAATATGTGAAATCTTTATTTTTCATCGGATTTGGATGCGATTTTTTTTCTTTGGATTCCTCTTGATCTAAGCTTTCAGTGGTATGTCAACAGATTTGGCGTGGCTCTTACCGTTTCCGAGCTACAAGGGATCAAAGGGTCCAAAATTGCAATTTTTCAAAATACGCCAAATCTTAATTTTTCATTGGATTTGGTCGGGATTTTTTTTCTTTGGATTCCTCTTGATCTAAGCTTTCAGTAGTATGTCAATGGATTTGGAGTAGCTCTTACCGTTTCCGAGCTACTTTGGATTTCTATGGATGCAAAGTTTTAGTTGATAGTAACATATTTTACATAGCTCTTATGGTTTTTTTATTAATAAGTGATCAAAAGTGTTGATTTTTTCTCTACTTTGTTTCCAGCTAATAAATGTGTCAAGCTTCTTTTTGTGTCCATCTAATTATTGTGTCAAGCTCTTTACTGTGTCCACATTCACTTTGAACTACTTTTGTTGAAATTTCAGTGGTCGACATGCTGCGGTCGTATCATGCTGCGCTTGGCGTAGCCCTTTATTATTCCTTGAATCAATGGGGGAGTGGGGGGTATATATTTTAGTGAGCTTTGCTCACATTTTTCTATTTTCATCTATTATCAACTGATTTGATGGATTCATTAGAAAATATCCCAAAAATTAGTTGAATTTGTCTCCAAGGACATTCTCACAAGTTTAAAACTGAACAAAGTAAAACAAAAATATTTGAGGGAGAGCTGATATCACATATATAACAGAATTAACATCTATGCTTTTGTTCAGTTAATAGATAATACATGATATCTTTAAGTTTTGCAATTATAACCCTGATTTTACATGTATGGTTCAACCATACTTGTGTGGTCTGCCCATATACATATTTTTAAAAAATATGCATACGGTCCAAATATGCATATGCAGACTTGCCTACCCCTCTTGGTCAAAAATAGTAAGTTACTTGATCAAAAATTGTAATCTGAGCTGAAAGATAGGAAGTCTCTTTTTAATGTAATAAAACATACTTTAGTACATAAACTACACCTTTCAGTGAAAGGCACATTATTGATTTACACAATACTCCCACCAAGAATACAATTTTCAGAATTCTTGTCTCAAAAGATCATTTACATTATTTTTATTACCGGAAATGCCGATTTTTACTAAAATGTATGGAACCGCAATGATATAATGGACCAGAAATGAAAATTTTCAGGAAATACCATGATTTTACCAAATCGTACGGAAATGGTTAACCATCGTAAGGGTGTAAGATGACTTTGAAAATAGTAAGCCTTACGCCAAAATCACAAGGGTAGGCAAGTCTGCTTATGGTCCCTAACATAGTCACTAATATTTTAATCCATAAGATTTTGTTATAAATGACACAATTAAATGTATGGTCATTATGCTTGGTTTTTAGGTCACCTGGCCTAAAATGCCATGTGAGCTTTTGCCATCACTATGTGTCCGTCGTCTGTCCGTCCATCCGTCCGTCTGTCTGTCACAATTTCAAAAATCTTCTCCTCTGAAACCACTGCGCCAAATGTAACCAAACTTGGCCTGAATCATCACCAGAGTATGGCTTCTTAAAATTTTGTTCGATTAGGCGGTAGGTCAAAAACATGGCTGCCGCTACTAAAAATAGATTATAGGGGTAAATTGCATTTTTTTGCAAATAACTCGAAAACCATTATAGATATCAAAAATCTGGCAAGGGTATTAAATTGATCAGCATAATTAGATCTACCTACTGTGCAATTTTGAAGGAAATCTGAACACTCATCTCGGAGTTACAGCCCTTTTTCTGTAAAATTTTCACAAGTTGTGCATCTTTTATTTTTTATTTCAAAAAGTGTAACAGATAGAGGTCAAGTATAAATTGCAGAAATGTTCAGCATATTGAGATCTACCCGCCCTGAAATATTGAAGAAAATCCAAAAACCCTTGTAGGAGTTATTGCCCTTTTTTCACAGAATTTTCAAAATTGTCATATTTTTTGTCTTTTATTTCCAAAAATGCAGAAGATGAAGATTCAGTGTAAATTGATAAAATGTTTGCCATGCAATGGCGACTTCAAACTGGTGTTTAAAATTGTTCGTTGACCACCGTTTTCAAAATATCTGCCAAAAAAAGGCGGGAAAATTCAACATTGTCCGATTTCAATGAAATTTGGTTTCCAAAAAGGTATTGATGTAGCAACTTCAAAACTGATGTTAAAAATTATTCGTTGACCACCATTTTAAAAATGGCCACCAAAAAAGGCGGGAAAATTCAACATTGTC
>MJUU01011774.1:111869-124059 GCA_002080025.1 Modiolus philippinarum
TTATTAAAAATATGGCTTGCTAGGGTATACATTCTGGTAAGATTTCAATCATCTCGGACTCAGCAAGCTTCGTTTGAGACTGGAAATCTTGCCCTTGGGTGTCTGAGATTCTCATATCTCCCACTTTCACTGGTGTTTGATTTTATTTCTCACTGTATTCTCTCTAAAATACACTAAAATCCACACAGAAACGATTTTATTTCTCACTGTATTCTCTCTAGATACACTTAAATCCACACAGAAATGTCGTCCCGATTCGCCTGTTTACACAGTGAGTTACTATTTGTAATGTCATAAAATCCAAAAGTTCCCTAGCAAGCCATATTTTTAAGGATTATTTTTTGTCATATTTACCTTTGAAGTCTTACATCAAATGATATAACAAATTCATAATACGTAGTTTAAATACACTAATGGCCACCAATGAGAATTTATTGAACAAAAAAATCTTTTAAATATTAGTTTAAATATTGCCAAAGTGAAGTTCAGATTTTACCAGGAAAATCATGTGAGAGACTGACTGTCCACTATGGACAGGTGCCCGCTCTTTATAGAGTTGCCAGTTAATACTGATTTGACTGTGTAGTGGAAACAAAAATTGCAATATCACTGTTGTTCTTTTTTTAGGTGCTTATCTATTGACCCAAAAAGATGTGTTCTTTGACAGGGCCAGAGCATGTCAGCTGGTTTCCTCTATGTTAACAGATGTAGACAGTACAGTTAGAATAGATCTTCCCCCTCCTGCTGTTTTTAAGGTATTATACATGTACATATATACAGGTTAACTATTTTAATTGTTGCTTCTCAAAATTCAAGTTTATAGGCAATGTTATATCTTAATTATATTTGTAGAATTTTTCAATGTGCAGAGTCAAAACTGTAATATTTTTATGGAGAAAAAGAAAACAGCATGAACAACATGCACATTAACATACATTAGAAAACATGCACATACAATTTAAAAGATCAAAACCTTCATGCACTTCCATGTGAATTTAAATATTCTGATTTTCTTGTCAAAGTGTATTGTTTTCATCAAATTAGAATGTATTGTTTTCATCAAATTAGAATAAAAGTAGAATAGTAGTTGAAATATGTTGTTCATTTTGATTGGTTGATCATAGTTGCCAACCCCTGACAATGAGAAATCATGTCATGATATGACATGATAAAAAAAAATGTGCGTGAAAATGCACAACATGCATTCAGATTATTATTTAATGAAAAACAATTACAAGTTTGGTTTAACTTACATGACAGTAGGCTAGACAAAAAGTTAGTAAAGAGCTGATCCATCATTCAACAAAGTTTTTGCAGCTGGGAAGGATGGAGTGGGCTTGGACCCATTTTGAAAGATTAATGGTTTCAAATGAGCAAAAGATTTTGTATATCTGACTAGATCAGTTTCTGGAAAAGAGTCAATATAAATGTGTAAACTGTTAAGCCAAAGGACCCAGACTCCCTGATAACACTCATTGAACCTGGACTCCCATCTTTTATTTTGATATCACGTTTTTAGCTCACCTGGCCTACAAGGCCATGTGAGCTTTTTCCATCACTTTGCATCCGTCGTCTGTCCGTCAACAATTTCAAAAATCTTCTATTCTGAAACCACTAAGCCAATGTTTACCAAACTTGGCCTGAAGCATCACCAGGGTATGCAGTTAAAAAATTGGGTTCAATTAGTCAGAAGACCAAACAACATGGTGGCTGTTGCTAAAAATAGAACATAGGGGTAACTTGCAAATAAGTCAAAAACGGTTACAGATATCAAATACTGATTTGTAGTAAAAGTGATCAGCATGGCAAGATTTACCCTCTCCGCAATTTTGAAGAAAATCCGAAAACCCCCTTTGGAGTTATTGCTCTTTTTTCGTGAAATTTTCAAAATTTTTGCATTTATTATTTTTTATTTCAAAAAATGTAATAGATAGAGGTCAAGTGTAAATTGCAAAAAGGTTCAGCATATTAAGATCTACCTACCCTGAAATTTTAACAAAATCAAAAACCCTTGTAGGAGTTATTGCCCTTTTGTCACAGAATTTTAAACATTTTTTTTTTTGTCTTTTATTTCCAAAACAATAGAAGATGAAGATTAAGTGTGAATTGATAAAATTTTGCCATGCTGTTGCGACTTCAAAACTGTCTTGAAAATTGTTCTTTGACCGCCATTTTCAAAATGGCCGCCAAAAAAGGCGGGAAAATTCAACATGGTCCGATTTAAATGAAATGTGGTTTCCAGATAGATATTGATGTTGTGACTTCAAACCAGTGTTGAAATGTTGTTTGTTGACCACCATTTTCAAAATGGCCGCCTAAAAAGACGGGAATATTCAACATTGTCCGATTTCAATAAAATTTGGTTTCCAAGTAGATACTGATGTTGCGACTTCAAAAGCAGTGTTGATAATTGTTCGTTGACTGCTATTTTCAGAATGGCCACCAAAGAAAGCTGGGAAAATTGAACATTGTCTGGTTTCAATGAAATTTAGTTTGCTTTGCGACTTAAAAACCCATGTTAAAAATTGTTTGTTGACCGCCATTTTCAAAATGGCTGCTAAAAAGGGCAGGAAAATGCAACATTGTTGGATTTCAATGAAATTTGGTTTCCAAATAGGTATTGATGTTGCAACTTCAAAACCAATGTTGAAAATTGTTTGTTGACTGCCATTTACAAAATGATTACTCGACTTCAAAACTGGTGTCGAAAGTGGTCCTAAGCAAGAACGTTTTTTGTCAAAAAAGCCCATCAAATAGATATAGTAAAACATAATCAGATTTTAATGCAGTTCAAGATATTGGTGGTGTTCGAGCTAACAAGGTTGGAGAGATTGAAGTTCTTGATTGTGGCAAATGATAGCCAGGTGAGCGATACAGGCTCCTTGGAGCCTCTGGTCTCTTTGCACTTATGTCTTTAGTCGGAGTAAAGTGGAACAATTCAAAATCAGATGTTTGCCCGAACCAAAAAATTTTGCAATTTACCGTGCGGTCATGAAAAGTCCAGAGTATCACGGGATTAGATAGGGCTCATAACGAAAAACATTTTCAACTAGTGTGGAAAAGTCCAGAGAACCAGGAAAATTGCGATATCGCATATAACCAAAAATCTAAACAACGTGTAATAGCTTGTCGTGACATGTGATGTTCTGAAAAGCGTGTACATGCCATGAGACAACATGTGCATGTGTAAACTGTTGAAAAAGCATGTGTTACATGCGAATATCATGTGAGTTGGCAGCTGTGTGGTTGATCGTGATCACTCTGCCAAATCGCAAAACCCTTTCAATAGGGAAATAAATATATTGGTATCAATTGTACCCCCAAAAAATATCATGTACCCCCAAATTCAATTTTCATAGGGTGTAAGTATCCCAAACTGCAAAGAGAAGGGGGCATGCTGATAAAGTCACAAAGCAAAAACAGATTAATAGGTTCTTCTGTGAGATCACAATGAAGTTTGGGACATCTTTCATAAGTGTATGAAAAAAAAATCTTTTCTGGAGTTGAGAGCATCAAAACAAGAGGAAAAGACTTAGAATTTCTACACAAGTGAAAGATATTCTAATTTTGATGGAATGTAAGCACCTATTTCTTCTACAGAATGTATGAATAGGATCTTCTGAAAACTATACTGTGGGAGCTGAGTCTTCCATATTATAATGCATTTTTTTTCTCATGGATATCCTGAGTACTGTATGTTAACATTTGTTGTAACACAAAAAAGCCAAACTTTTGTTTGATAATTTTATCCATGGAATATCAGGTTTAGGGCATCAAATCTTCCATGTATCATCTACCATAGAAAACCATTAACAAATAGTTACAGAAGAAATCCTCAAATGTCATGTCTTGTTTTCAATTTAATGATAAAATCATCCTATCATGAACTGCTTGGTACCTTAAAAAGAAATGTTGAAAAGAAAAGTGGATATCTTTGATTGAAATGTATAATCTTTAGAAATGAAAACAAAATCTTGTGAAGCAAACAGCCAAAAGATGTTTTACACTGATATATAGGCATAGTTAATCTCTGTGTTACTTAGGTGTATTGACAATTTAGTTTTTAGTAATCTTGTCACACTGTTGATTTAAGAATGAACCTATATTGTTAATTTTCTATTCTACAGCCATGTAAACTATGGACAGGGAAACAGATATTTAGTGTGTTAATCAGACCAAACAAGGACTGTCCTGTAAGAGTTAATCTGAGGACTAAAGGCAAGAATTACTCAAACAATGAGGACCTTTGCTTCAATGATTCTTGTAAGTTGCCTTTTTTAGAGTCAACAGTGAAAAATGTTTACACATTCCTGTAGTATAAGACAATGAGTTAAAGATTTACTCATTAAAGATCCTTCTTAAAACCTCAAAGGTCATTTCTCATCAATGCAGAAAGGACTAGAATGCTATTGTTTTTCTTGCAAGTTAAAGCCTTCAGAATTGTTATGTCAAGAAATGTCATGTTTTTGTCCAAAATCTCCTTGAAATCATTAGAGAAATGAAATCCACAACCGTATCTCGTGAGAAACGACATTTCTACACTCTTGAAAGTTAATTTTCAAATATTTTAAATGCTTGACAAGCCTTGTGTTTAAAAGTTTGAAAATTTAACTACATCTAGTGTAGAAATGTTGTTTCTCACTTGATTAGGTTGTGGATTCTATATTTCTACAATGAGGACTAAGTTGATTATGAAATTTCTCTAATCAAGTTAAATAGATTTTTCAAATGTTTGAAAATGAGGCTTGTCGAGTTTTTAAACATTTGAAAATTTATTTGACAAGATATGAGAAATTTCATAATCAATGTGTTTAAGATGTAGAAAATGTTTCTCTAATGGCATAATGTAAAACACTAAAGGATTATGTTCTGGATAGATTTGGCGGAAAATTTCATGTTGGTTGTTCTCTCTGTAGAGAGGAGAAAATTTTTATCACATAGGTCAAGTGTTGGTTAAATTTTCTAGAAATTAGAGAAAAAAAATTCTCCATTTCTAGCAGTTGGTTAAGTGTGCATGCAAGGTTTTAACCAATGGGCATAAATTAAAATTTCTGCTTTAGATTTCCTGTCATTTTAGATTTTTTGCATTTTACACACTTATCATGGGAGAAAAAATTTCTCATTCAGCTAGGTCGCAAGTTAAAAATATTTCTACCCTCTCTATAGTAAAAATTAAAGCTTGCATGTTGAAAATTGAAATTTTACTATCTTGAAGGAAGAAATATTTTTAACTCACTCCTACCTGAAGGAGAAACTATATGTCTTTCATCACAGAAACTGATAATCCTGTATCTTGATCAGACGTTCTTTTCTCTAATTTCTAATTTATTTCTAATCTAAAAACATATAAATCATTAAAGCCTCAATACACATAGAATTCAAATTAGAATTATTGAGTTTTTGAAACATGTTTATGATACATTAATTTTAATTTAAAATAATAATGTATGTATTATGTATGTATTTATTATCTGCAAAGGAAGCTTGGGCCTTTGTAGAATGTTGTAACAAGCATATTTGAGAAATAAAGTAATTATTTATTGTTGTTAAAAAAAAAAAAAATTAATTTAAAAGTGCTTCAACTATATTCATTGCCTTTTCATATAGAGAAGAGTTTAAGTAACCATGAATTATTATACCCCCCACTTGAAAAGCCGGGGGTATATAGTGATAGGGTTGTTCGTCCATCCTTCCGTCCGTCCATCTGTTACACCTGAGGGTAACCATCTCTTACCTGCTACTCCTCCTGAACCGCTGAACAGATTTTCATGAAACTTTAACACAGTCTTTGTGCACCTCCTATTTTAGAATATGATTTAATTGATTTTTGGGGTTTCCCATAGCACAACATGGACTTTGCCATTATATTACAAGGGGGTACCCATCTCTTATCTGCTACACCTCCTGAACCACTGAATAAATTATCATGAAACTTTAACACAGTCTTTGTGACATAATGTTGATGTGCACCTCCTAGTTCAGAATTTGATTTAATTGATCTTTGGGAAACAGCAAAACCAGGACTTAGCCATTACAATACAAGGGGTACCCATCTCTTATCCGCTACTCCTCCTGAACCACTAATTAGATTTTCATGAAACTTTAACACAGTCTTTGTGACATAATGCAGATGTGCACCTCCTATTTCAGAATTTGATTTGATTGATTTTTGGGGTTTCCCATAGCAAAACATGGACTTTGCCAGTACATTACAAGTAGGTACCCATCTCTTATTCGCTACTCCTCTTGAACCACTAAAATAGATTTTCATGAACTTTAACACAGTCTTTGTGACATAATGTAGATTTGCATCTTCTTTTTCAGAATTTAATTTGATTGATTATCAAATGGGGGAGCGGGGGGTATATTATCAGTGATCTTTGCTCACAGTTTTTCTAGTTTTACATTATGTTCCTGTGTTGTATGGACAGTTTATACTATTAATTCACTACTGGAATATGGACATAGTCAGGAAGGATAAAAACTCTGATAATTTCTTTATACTGTTATCATTTTTGTGTCATTATTTTCTCTAGTCCATCCATATAGGTTAAAAAACGTAATTACTTTTTTTTTAATTGGATGTATTAGGTTTATATATGTGTAAAATCTAGTTCAACATTTTCAACTTGTTTATTTGTTGTAGTCATAGTGATAAGGAATAGTGAATTATTATGTGGATCAATGGATAAAGCTACATTAGGTTCTGGATCAAAGACTAATGTTTTCTACATTATACTGAGAGACTATGGTGAAGTTTATGCTGCTAACACCCTTTCCCGACTGGCAAGATTATGTCCAGCATTTTTGTGTAAGATTATTTTATAATTATTTTGTTACACATTGTAGTTTATTAATTAACTTGAACTTCTGTAGTACTTGTTAATACACCCTGGAAATGAAGTTTAGGGCATATGTAGGAATCACCTTGTCTGTCTTTCCATTCTCCCACACTTTTTGTGAGCAAAACTCCTCTTAAACCACTTCAGATGAAACTTACTACAAAGGAAATACAGAATGCAGATGTGCATGAAGAAATATAGCTCTTGTCCAATGACATGAGATGGAGACTTTGATTTTTCATTGATTCCCTCTGCAAAGATGAGGCCTAAAAAAATTCATTTGTGTTTCCGGTTGGCCGACCGACCCTAGTCTAGACCCACCAACTCAAACTTTTTTATTCCAACCTCCAAAAAAAAAATTACATGTATAAGGGGACATAACTCAGCATATCAATGGAGTAATTAAACCTTTAGAAATTTTTACCCTGATTGTCGGTTATGAGTATCTTGGCTTATATTCATTAAACAAACGGTTCATTATATATTACATTTTCTAAATTCATTTACTGGGCTTTGGCATGCAACTTTGACCACGTGTAAATGTCAACAATGCCAACAGTGATGAAAATCACCTTTTTAAACATGTGTTAACATCGGAAAATCCAGCAAGGTCTTCGGCTGGATTTTAACCCCTGCTTTGTGGTCATCTATGGCAACACCGCCTGCACTATGTCCAGCCCCCTAGACCACTTGGCCACCTAGGCTAAATGTAAAACAACTTGACGATAACTAAATGACATATGTAAACTTCATCTAAATCCTTCTAGTGTTTAGTGGTATAAGAGAAGTTGCACTTATGAGGTAAGGCCTAAAAACAAATAAGTTGTGTTTCCAATTATGGTCTGTTGAAAAATTTGGGTCGGTAGGTCGGATTTATTTTTTCATTTTTAAACGGGTTTTCCCATTGGGAAATCCGGTTATTAAAATGCTGATGTTTGCCGGTTTGGGGGGGGGGGGGCGTTTAGCTGTCAGATCTTGTAAGGGCAACTTTTCTGTAACCGTTCAACAGAATTTCATGACACTTTGTATGAAGCAAGGACATCATATGGTAGGGGATTTTTCATCATGCAATTTTTCAAGGAGTTATGCCCCTTTGAACTTTAAAATTTATAGGTATTTTGACTCAAAGTCAAAGTCAAAAAGCTTTATTTAAAGTCGATAAAAAGATAAAACAGCACAACATAAGCTCCAAGGAGCTTTTTAAATCGACTAAAGAAACAATTAACAGACATAATTTCAGACATACACACAAGCACATTTTACATACATTTACATTTCTACACAGTTAAGACATAATATGAATTACATTTCAGCTAAAACATATAAAACAAAGCACGATTAAAATGCAGCACTAGCATAATAAATACAATACAAGCACAATCACATTAAAATACACAAAAGCACATTAAGCAAAGCAGCAGCATAAAAAGCAAATTATTATTTGAAGCATAAAAACTAGTACTAATAAAAAATTTAAGCAGGGTAAAAGCCAAATCATGTCCAAACTAAAACCAGTTAATCACATGCACTACATTTACATGAGTTACCATTCCAAGTACTTATTAATTTAATAAATTGGTTAAAATTTGTTTCTAATCTAAAATTATTTGGTAACTATTCCATGTTTTTGCAGCTAAAAATCTAAAAGAGTGAATTCCATACCTGGTTGTTCTTACAGAAGGTATTTCTACTGTGTTTTCGTATCTAAAAGAATAATTATGTTTTTTTAAAATTAATCAAGTCATTTAAATAAACAGGGTTTCTGTTATGTAAAATTTTAAAAGTTTCTATTGCAACTGTCCTCATTCTGCGTACACTTAATGATGGTAATTTAGATTTTTGTAATAATTCATTATATGAAAGTTCGTAGTCCTCATAAATAAATCTCAATGCTCTCTCTTGAATTTTTTCTGTCTTTTTTGTATTTTTTTGAGAACAAAAATGCCAAGTAAGAGGGCAATAATTAAAATTAGATAATATAAAAGAGTAATATATTGTCAGACGTCCAAGCCTATTTAAATATTTACCAATTCTTTTTAAAACATTCAATTGGCGAGATGCCTTTCTGCAAATTTCTGAAATATGCTTATCAAAATTTAACTCATAGTCTATTGTAACCCCCAGTAATTTAACATCTTTTTCGCAAACAATTTTGTTACCATTTAATTCAAAAACAATATTCTTCTATAGTCTATAGACTATATGCTTCTAAGCACAACTCCTCTGTAACAGTTCAACAGAATTTCATGACACTTTGTATGTAGCAAGGACATCATATGTGCATATTGTCGGGGATTTTTCATTGTACAATTTTTCCAGGAGTTATGCCCCTTTGAAATTTATAGGTGTTTTGACCAAATGCTTGTAAGTGCAACTCCTCTGTAACCATTCAACAGAATTTCATGAAAATTTGTATGTAGCAAGGACATCATATGTAGATGTGCATATTGTCGGGGATTTTTCATCGTGAAATTTTTCCAGGAGTTATGCCCCTTTGAACTTAGAAATCTATAGGTGTTTTGACCATATGCCTTTTGTTTGACTTTCAAGTAAAGTAACTTTTCAGTGATTTTTAAGAGTAAGGGCATACACTGCACAAAATGAGAGGAGGCAGAAGTTAAACAGCTTTTCACACAAGTACCAGAGACATATAAAACACAGAGATTAGAAACTACGCGAAATCTCATATCATATCGTGGCCACTAACGGGAATTAAAAAGATTACAAAAAGTGACGCGATAGCCAAAGTAAACATTAAAAATTAAAATAAATATATGTAAAAATGAAGATAGAATAGCGAAATGACAACATCTTTTCTACATTTTACACGCATCAACATATAAAAAATCATTTCCAGCAAAGTTTTATACTGCAACCTTTGCATACGAATTGAATTTCAAAGTCCATCTTCGACTAACTACTTCGAGGTTAACTGACAAAAAAAATCACAAAAATATTTAAAAACGAAGGATGATTATCGAAATGACAATACGTTAACTACATTTCACAAGTATCAAAACATAAAAAATCATTTCCAGAAAAAAGTTTTTTGATGCAACTTTGTCATACCATTTGGGACCATTTTTGACACGAAAATGAATATTTCAAAGACTATCTTTGAATCCAGGTTAACTGACAAAAATCAAAAAAAATATGTAAAAACGAAGGATGATTATCGAAATGACAATACCTTTACTACATTTTACAAGTATCAATACATAAAAAATCATTTCCAGCAAAATGTTTTTTGATGCAACTTTGACATACCACGAAAATGAATTTCAAAGACCATCTTCGAATCGAGGTTTACTGACAAAAAAAATCACAAAAATGTGTAAAAACGAAGGGTGATTATTGAAATGACAATACCTTTACTACATTTTACAAGTATCAACACACCAAAAATCATTTCCAGCAAAAAGTTTTATGCTGCAAAAAATTAGAAAATAATCTCCATTTGTCGTCAAGATTTGAACAAGCCATTCGCGCAATCTTCGACGTAATTTCAACACAGTTATACTTTTTCTAATACTAACTAAATAAGAATATGATTTTAAAACTCGTCTGAATAAAACAACATAAAATTTAACTGTATAATTCTCAAATTTGTAACAAAACACTTCTTTCCCGCTTCGATATCGTAAAGAAAAACAATATGGCGGATGACGCATCTCGTTGCATCTCGTAGGATCTCGTTGCCGTTCGCTAAAAATGCATTTACATGGGTTTAACGATAACCTTCCATTCTCCGTATTTAAATGTCTCTGCAAGTACTTATTTCTGCATTCAAATATTGAAGGAAAACCCTGTTTGATGTTGTATCGACATCCATTTTTTGTTAATTTTTTTTCAGATCGATTTATTTGTGATTTGGACGATTCCGGTCGCTAATCAGAGTGACCCAGAAAAATTTAATGTTTTCCATTCCCGAACTTACTGTAAAGGGAAGTCGATTACTGGATTTCATCTAAATTTTGTTCATCAAAAGATCTGTTACATATTATGTTCTCATTTTAAGATATATTTAACCATCAAAAAATAAAATTCCTCTACTAAAATGTCCAGAAAAATCTCCTGCATTGACCCCTTTATTTCCTTGTTTTTGGAAGGGGATCTCCTGCACTGACATCCTGACCCTATCACAGTTATGCAAGTTCAACTGAACACATCTATATAATTTCTGATAAAACACATCCAATAGGAACATTAATAACTTTAATATGCTTGATGTATTTACTTGACATATACCCTGATCACTTACAGATCAGGTTTCAGTTTGGTCACAGTTATTTAATTTGTGTGAAGTTTCTTTGATCATTACCAGCCAGAGGCATTTGTGTCATTCTAATACATCTACTGGTAGTTTTATTGGAACAAAAGGCAACTTTTGTTAAATTGTAAAAATTGTTGATAATTTGTAATTGGTAATTTGTAGGAGTTTCCTTTGATCTTGTGAAACAAAAATTTTCAGTATTTTCTTCTGCCTGAATACGAAAAAAAAATATTGGCAAAAAGTATATTAGGCCACGCCTACTTTGTCAGTCAGAATCAATGTTAACAAAGAAATATACATCTACAAAAACTGTTAAGATCATACAAATTCTTTGACTTATCAATTGTCAATTTCATTATTTGTTGAAAATTGATTTCATTTTTAGCTCGCCGGGACGAAGGTCCGGAGAGCTATTGTTATACCCCCGGCGTCAGCGTTGGTGGCGTCAGTGTCGGCCTCAGCGTCGGCGTCAGCAAAACTTTAGCCTGGCTTGTGGAATTGAGACCTGAATAGCAAGGATGTTGATATTTGGTATGTAACTTCCTTGTGACGAGAGCTTACTTCTGGTACTATACTTGTAGACATTTTGACCTTGATCTTGCCCCTAGGGCAATTTTTAAAAAAACTTTAACCTTGCCTATAGAAGGTAGGCTTTTAGTGGTAGGGTGTTCATATTTGGTATGTAACTTCCTTATGATGAGAGCTTTCTTCTGGTACCATACTTGTAGACATTTTGACCTTGACCTTGCCCTGAGGGCAATTTTTAAAAAAAACTTTAACCTTGCCTATAGAAGGTATGCTTTTTGTCTCGCCCGCGACGAAAGTCGCGAAAGCGAGACATAGGCGTGCAAAGTATGACGGCGACGGCGGCGTAAACTCAAGTTTTAATACAGAAGCCATTGATGTAGGAACTTTATATTTGGTCCATATGTAGCTTACGGCGAACCCTATCTGTCGGACCCAAAATCATGTGACCTTGACCTATATTTCGCGGTCCAGTGACCAGGTTAAGTTATTTTGCTTAAGTCCATTTCTCAATAACTAGAAGCTAGAAGTCAATGATATTTGGTATATA
>MJUU01011774.1:144704-158812 GCA_002080025.1 Modiolus philippinarum
AAAAAAAAACTTGAACCCTGTTTATAGAAGTTATTCTTTTAGTGATAGGGAGTTCCTGTTTGACATGTGGCTTTCTTATATCACATTTAAGGTATTTATCACATACAAGTACAAAATGTATAACCTACAAATTAATTGTGCATTGCGGTTACTCTTATCCCCGGCGAGCTATGTTGTCTTCTGACAACTCTTTTTGGACTTTGTCATTTTAGCTTACTGGAGTCTTGAGGGTACGTCTCCATTATCCGCAACTCCTCCTAAACCGCATGTCACTTTTCCACCAAACTAGCAGGAATGCTTCAGTATATTTTGAAGATGTGCACCATGCATTTTGTTTTTTACAGATTTTAGGCTGTTTTAGGACTTTGTCATTTTAGTTTATTGGAGTCTAAGGATATGCCTCCATTATCCTCAACTCCTAATAAATGGCCCTGTATTTTTCTATCAAACTTGGAGGAATGCATGCTTCTGTATATAATTTATATGTGCAACTTGGACTTTGTAATTCTATTTTGAACACAAGAATTCTTAAATATATATAGTGCAGGCGACATGTGTTCCGTGGAACACCCATGCATTTTTAGCTCACCTGGCTAAAGCCAGGGTGAGCTTTTGCCATCACTTGGCGTCCGTCGTCCGTCGTCCGTCCGTCGTCCGTCCGTCCGTCCGTCCGTCGTAAACTTTTCTTCAAAAATCTTCTNTTTGGCTTGTAGGTTGCTCTTGAGTAGTGCATGACTGTTTTAGCGACAAGCAGGGACGGGCGAGACATCTATTAGGGTCCACTCTTGTGGATGAATTTAAGTCAAAGCAAATATTTTTCAATGGTTAGATTTCAAAAATGTTTTATTCCGATTTTAGTAAATTACCTGACACTCTCAAAGACCAGTTACTTCTTAGATTTCATAGCAACCACATCTTAATATAGGCCAAATTATTATGAAAGTATAGTGAGAAGGCGAGACACACTGTTCTGCAGAACCTTAACAAATTATAAATTTTGAGTCTGTCTAAACTATACAAAACTTTTATGCCTTAAAGGATTTGGTTTCACATAGGTTTCACTGTAACATATAATTTAATTCTTCTGCTACTTTGTAGGCCATGATATTGAAGGAATTGTCTGTCATCAGAGACCACACAGGAAAGGCTTGTTTGAGAGAATTAGACAAAAGTAACAGTCCTCTGAATATGGCTGTATGTGGTTCAAAAGGTATGTCAGTGAAACTTGTTTTTTTTAGAATAGGCATGTAAATAAGTTTCCTACATTTTCAAAAAAATTTGAATGAACATTTATTATGTTGAATGGTTAAAGAAAATTAAAAATTGAATGTATGTAGGTAGCTGATATTAAGATATGATATACTTTTGTATTTTAAAGATCCTTGATATTTTGAATAAATTAAAATACAATAAACATAAAAATCAGAAATCATTTCAATGTTTATGGCATTCAGTTAGTCCATGATAAAACATGAATTTCCCATTTTTGTGAAAAACTAATATTTTATGCTCAAAACAATTTCCTTTAAGTCCATGTAAATAGTGTTTACGGCCACAACTCCCTTAGAACTCAAAAACTATCTTAAGAGTCTTTTAGCCCCAAAACATCCCAAAATTTTGTAATGGTGAAAAGATTACAAGGGCTAACCAAACTAATATTGTAGTTGTATGCATGGTCTGACCAAACCAAAAATTCAGTGGCATCATACATGTCTTCTGATATAAATATCATATCTCTATGAGGATTCAAATAAGTTTAAAAAAAGATTCATTAAAAAAGGAAAGAATCCTTAAAAAAGGAAAGTATAAATGAGGATGATGATTTACAACAATATTCACCATTTCTTATATATTTTTAGGATCTTTTATAAACATATCTCAGATGATATCCTGTGTAGGCCAACAAGCAATCAGTGGGAAGAGAGTTCCAAATGGATTTGAAGACAGAGCATTGCCTCATTTTGAAAAACATTGTAAGCTATAATATAAGTGTTTGCCTTTTGGTGTATTTTTAGCTCACCTCACCCAAAGGGTCAGTGTGAGCTGTTGCTATCGCTTGCCGTCTGTCGTCCCTATGTTCAAATTCAACCAAACTTTACAGGAATGATGTATAGGAGGTCATTTACAAAGATAGCTCATTTCTTTCCAATCTGCTAAAAAACATTGGCCAACGGTGCGATACATTTAACATTGAACCCTATTTTCATCTTCTCCTCTGAAACCACTGGAGCAAGTTCAACCAAACTTTACAGAAATGATGTATGGAAGGTCCTTTTTAGCACCTGTCCTAAAATGCCATGTGAGCTTTTGCCATCACTTTGCCTCCATCGTCCGTCCACATGTCCCTCAACAATTTCAAAACTCTTCTCCTCTGAAACTGCTTCGCCAATTGTAACCAAACTTGACCTGAATCATTGCCAGGGTATCCAGTTTCAAAATTTTGTTCGATTAGTCCATAGATAAAACAACATGGCCGCTTTTTAATACTAAAAATAGCACATAGGGGTAACTTGCCTTTTTTGCAAGTAACTCAAAAACCACTACAGATATCAAAATATGGCATGGTTAACAAATGATCAGCATAGAAAGATCTACCTGCCCTGCAATTTTGAAGAAAATCTGAAAACCTGTCTTGGAGTTATTGCCCTTTTTTCCGTAATTTTTTCAAAATTTTAATATTTTTACTCTTACTAAGGCTGTTCCATTTAAAAATACATGGGAGGTGGAACACAATTTATTTTATACCCCCCACCAAAAGAAAATAAAAACATTTCCTACCCCCACCACCAGAATTTACATACTGTAGTACCCCACCACCACTAGATAAAAAAAAATTGGAAAAACATTACAATGAACCTTTTCCTATTCTACAACCTGTAAAATCCTACATAATGTTTTGTCCTGATGACAGCTTTTTAATGGTTTTTAAACCAGAGTCTCCGACATTGTGAATAATCGCACAAATTTTTACCATTTAATATTGCCCCCTCCCCAATAGAATTTAATTTTGAAAAATGACCCCACCCAACATGAAAAAAACCATGTTTTAATGAAATTCTGTCAAGATTCAAAGACTTGAATCAAATTCTAAATAACTGAAATCTGTGGATTAAATTTTTTTTTAGCAAAAAACGTAGTAATATTCTTGAGATCTTGTTGTATATTATACCCCCTACTTTAGTGGGGTTGTATATAGTGATCATGGTATCTTTTGATTTATTGTCTTCCTAATATTGTGATTTGATCTTCACTGAAGATGCATACAGTAGTGAAATGGCCATCTGCAGAAACTAAATCTACAGAAACTTCGATATTGTGTTCTTGACCGAAAATCCAAATAAATTTTACAAATAAAATTGGTTGTTGCCAACAATTTCTAGAATGATTTTCATGTCAAAGAAAAGACCTGTTTTCTGAAGGAAAAACAAGTGTTTTATAGTCCTTCAAGCATAACTTTAGACTAATTTTATTGGCTATTTGGCTACAATTCCTACAGTTTGACAACTTAATAGCTGCTGAAAAATTGTAGAATTGGTTGAAAAATAAAAGATTGTGTTTTTGATGCAAAAACAATGTCTCCCCAAATACATATCTCCCTGGAGATGATTTGTAGCTTTATATGCTGCCATTGCATTTGAATACAGTAAACTCTGCCCAATCGGATACAAGAATTGTCAGAAAAAAAAATATTCTATTTGCCAGAGTATTCGATTGTCCGGTAAACCCATTTTCGCCAATGGGGAATCATTCTGTTGGCAAGAAGAGGTTGAAATGTTGAAGGGCCTGACACCATGTAGAAACTTTGTATCCTAGAACCTCATTTTCAGACATTTTGTAGTTAAAATCTATTGTTTTCATTGTAGAATCATTGTAAAATTTGACAGATTACGTCACCATCGTAATCGGGTCAAACTGTGTATTGCCAGCTGACTGTTGGAAATTAAACAATGTATTCAAAAATAAATAAAACTGTTGATGTATCTGAATAAACTTATTTTCCTCTGTTTTGTGTTTTTATTTCCTCTCATCAGTGTGTAATCATCCCTTTATTGGATCGTATAGTTACAATTTTCATCATGTGCTAAAAATAACTTAGAGTAAAACCAGTGTGTAAACAAAATGGCGGCTGGTAGGTCAGCGATCGATCTTTGTAGAATCTTCCTGATTACACAATTTGGAGACTTTTTATAGAAATACACCATGATCCATGGACCTAGGACTGACTTCTTGTAATAAATTATGTTTTATAACCGCTGTGCATTGCCTCATAGGAACTTCAAACAAATATGCAAATTATGCAAATAACTTCTCGTCAACATTTATCTCCCTTGCTCTGTTTCACACGAGAAATACACAAAACCATTGACAAATCAAATGATTTCCGTCCAAAAAAAATTAATTAAATACAAAAGCAATAGAAAGGAATTCAAATCATATTTTATTCTTTTATTAAATACATTATCTTATTGATTTTCGTTGTACAGACATACAACAATATGCAAATTACCTCTGACTTCACGATCTCGCTGCATAGACAGAAATACACAAAACCAAACAAAATTCTCACTATTAAAACATATGAATATACAAAAACAAAAGAAATGAACACTATTTACCTGTAGTTACTTGTAATTAGAATATTCGATTTCAATGACTCAGATCAGCACAAGCCACATATTTTTTATTCAAATAGGCGATATATTCTCTTATCCTATTAGGCGGAGAAATTAACACTATAACTATGGGAAATGGTTTGGTGTTTTGAAATCATATTCGATTTGCCGATATATTCCTTTATCCGATATTCGATTTCATGGAGTCTACTGTATTACAAAATTTGGTTGAAACCCAATGAAAAATGAGGGAGAATTATCGTCCACAAACTTAATTTATCAAAATTCTATGACCAAAATAAGCATAACTCCAACAGAAATTGGCTGATCAATCCGGCCAGACAATATACACAACTAGGCATGAAGGTCAAAATTCTGTGAAGTTTTGTAGATGCCCGATGAAAGATGTGGGGGAATTACCGTGCACAAACTTAATTTATCAAAATTCTATGTAAAAAAGGGGCATAACTCCATAAAAAATTGGACAATCAATCCAGCCAGACAATATGCACAACTAGGCATAGTGGTCAACAATCCTGTAAAGTTTGGTCTAAATCCAATGGAAAATGTAGGAGATTGGGCATCCACAAATTTTGTGACGGACAGATGGACAGACTGCTATCTGACGGAAAAGACAAAAATAATTAGCAGAGGTGAGTATCAACTTCTCAATTTGTTAAACCAAATTCTACAGTTTTTAGCAGCAGTATTCATTTGTCAATTTGTGGAATTGATAGCCAAATGGCCAATGAAATTGGTGTAAGATTACACTTAAAAGCACTATGATAAACCAGTATCTTGAATAAAATTATCTCTTTAATAGTTTCTGTAAATCTTATTCTACTTCCACGTTCAAAGTATGGAACTAATCTGAGTTTCTCACTTCTGGGACAAACTACTCTTGAAGTTACTAAGAAAATGTATTATTTTGTTTAATATCAGCATAGGTAAAGGTTATAAAGTGTTATTAGAGAACTCCAAGAGAACAGCGTTTGTGTAAAATATACAATGCAATTGAAGATGAAAAACATTTTCTTTTGTTTTGTAAGAAAAAAAAAATACTTTAAGAAAAATATTGTATATTAAAAAGAATATTAAAGACAATGATCCAAATTTCTTAAACTTGACAGACGAACAAAAAAAATTAAAAACTTATTAAACCCAGCTTCCTTCTAACAAGTAAAAAATATAGGTTCCCTTTTAAAGCAGGCTATGAAACTGACGTCAGGGGACTTAGGTTGATTAACTTGTTGATATGTTTAAATTTTTGTTATACTTATTGTTTATTGTTTGTCAAAAACATTGCATGTTTAATGACAATAAAGAATTTGAATTTGAATTTGAATATAATTCTTGAAGGTTAAAATATTCTTGTTCAGGTAAAACGAATCCCATGCTTGTTTTGAGCTTTGACCCAAAATTCCAACAATTTCTCATAGTATTACATAGGCAAATGGTACCCGGTAACAACTTTTCATGTATATACTAGGAGGTCATATGACGAGACTTACAGAGCCTATTGAATGCTTTTGACTGTGAAAATGTAATTGTATTAAATATGTTGGTAATGATTTGAATCTATGTGAAGGTAGAAATTAATGACCTTTTTCTTTGTCCTTTGATATACATGTATTGATTATTTACCCTCATGTGTCAGTGTGTGTGCTGCAAGTGATTGTTCCCAATACAGAGTATAACGCTTTGGTCTAATACTTTTTCATTATATAGATAAAAAGCACGAAAGATGTAACATAATAAAAATCCATAATTTCTACAACATTAAACAATAATTGATACAGTTCACATTTAAAAAGTTTAAAGACCATTCACAATAGGTTTTAAAAAACAGAAGTCTTTTACATGTTGATCCCAATAAATAATCAATCAGAACTGTTTATTTTTGTGAATCAACAACACTATGTATGACAAAACATAATAAATGGCATTAGGTTACAACAGAAATTATGGACTTTGCTTCTGCAGTAGAAGTTTTGGTACATTGAAAATTATATTTAATGGAATAAATAGCTACTAACATTTGATCAAAATCAACAATCAGGAATATTATCTCTCACTCATGTAAGAAAATGTCCATCTTATTTTTTTGTTTTGCTGTTTCACTCTAGAAAAAACAGAATATCTTGCATTAATGAAAAATCTCTCATGCTAGAAGCTATTATGTCTATCTTAAGTTCTTCAAACCTTTATTTTTCATATATTCCAACTGACCTGCTTTTGGCTGGTGTGACCTGCAAAATGAACCGCTCACCTGCCAGGGATAATCACTTGCCGCGGGTCATCATTTTCACCCGCCAATGACCCGTAACAACTCAAGTAACACAACTTTTAAGATTAGCAGCAAACAAGGCTTTTAATTTTCCTTAAATAGTATTGACAAAGTTAAAATTTAAATGAACAGAAAACACCAAATGGTCCAAAAACATTTAACACACTGCTGAAAATGTTCAAAACACATTGACGAAGGAAAGGGTCTTGCCATGCAAATGGTACAGAACTTGTGGAAAGAATTCATGAAAAGGTGTGTGATGGCTTCATGCAATATGACCCTCCACCATATACCTGAACCTGCCACCACATACCTGAATGTTGGGTCATGCATGACCCACCACAGCAAAAGTATGATTTTGGTTTATATACCGTATAAGTGGTTTTTTTGGCGAGGACTTAATTTTCGCGACCATTCTGAAGTTGCGAAAATTGCATACTGCGAAATGTAACATACATGAGGCTTTATTCAGTAAATGGTAATCAATAACGAAAGTTTTAGTCCTGCAAAAATAAAATCCAGCAATTTTGAAAGAAATCGCGAAATTTGCATATGGGGAGGAATTCTATAGGTGGGGGGTCAATAAACAGTGCCTTCACAGAACCACATGTCTTTTTTCTGTAACAGTCCTGAATGTAATCACGAATAAATCCAAATCTATAATAAAATCTGATAAGATATGAATATCTTGAATGTGTGACTGCACAGTTTATGTTATATGTTTTTTTTCAGCAAAAGATCCTGCAGCAAGAGGATTTGTTGAAAATAGTTTTTACTCAGGGTTGACACCTACAGAATTTTTCTTTCATACTATGGCAGGAAGAGAAGGGTTAGTAGACACAGCAGTTAAAACAGCAGAGACTGGATATATGCAAAGAAGACTTGTCAAGGTAACCCTACAAAGATTGTGATTCTATTTATAGTTTGTTAAACAATAATTGCCTGAAAAATTCTGATACATTTAAATCATTTAAACTTTTCTACTGCAATGTCTATATGAGAACTCTTGGAGAAAGCTTTATTGATATCACATGAATTTCCATAATTTTTATTGGTTAAATATAAGGGTGGTATTTTGGTATACCACCCCTCTGTTGCGTATACTATCCTTCTGTTGAGTGTACTGCCCGCTCTAATTGTACAGTGACATCATTGACATCATTACTTGATGTGGTAATACAGTCAAGATGTGATATAACACATGCTGCCTTTAATTACGGATTGTATAGTAGATTACCACACCCAGAAAAGAATATCACCCACAACTACCGTCTAAGGTGATATACGTCCTTCTTGTGGTTATTTAGTATGCCATCCTGGGACACTAACATCGTCAATTGCAGGCAGTATGTGTATAATACCACACTGTCAATGGAAAGTTACTGACTGATATATTTTACGAAAGGATATGGAGTAAATGAACACAAGTTCATAACACATGTTAACTCCAGCTGTATGGCCATTTCGAAAATTTTATTCCTCATCAGCAGCACTAGAACCCAAACGTAGGAAATCCATAATATGCAAAAAATGTTTTAAAATGCATAAAACCAAACAAAATCCTAATACTGCCACACTGTGTATGGAAAGTCTGTGATCAATTACAATATACCAGTAACTAGTTGGGTCTTACTACCTATCTTACTACCAAAAATCTTTAGGAACTCCTGCAGTACAGTATCAAATGAACAAAGGGTACCAAAGTAACAAAAGATATAAAGTACAATAATCAAAGTCTAGAATCATATCACAAAATAGGAAAACAGAACAACAAAGTCATGGGACATCTTCAAACATTGCAGAAATAATAAATACACCACTCAAAACTAAAACACTGAGTGGTATCAGGGGCCTAGGAAGGGAAAGTGTGTCTATGTATACAGTAACCGTCACACTGTTAGTGAGTTAGTCAAGGGTAAATGTCAAAATCTTGAAGAAAATTTCAACTGAAAATGTTTGCCTTCGTCTTTGATACGGAAACGTCTTTAATATCTTTCAATAATGTTGGTGGTGACATTCATAAAATAGATTTAAACAGCCATATTTTTCAAAGTACAAGAAAAGATCTAAGCAGTTGTAGAGATAGTTTCTCTCATTTCAAGCACATCTGAATAGATCTGATGTAAGTATTCCTTAATTGTGACGTGGCGGAGGGACATAGTAATGGTCTGGGTCCGTGTGTTGGTGTGTCACATTTTTTGTGGGCCACTGGACAGATGTTGCTGAAACTTTGTGTGATTGCTTGTCACCAACTGTTGTTGATCATATTATGCTGCCATTTTGATTTGACAAATTTTACAGCAGTTATGGGACTTGATCGACTTAATAAATGCTACAGCTTAGGAACACTTTGTGGGCGCAACTCCTCGGAAGCCACAGTACAGATTATGCTGAAATTTTGTTTGAACATTTGCCACCATATGTACTTGATCATATTATGCCGCCATTTTGATTCGACAAATTTTATAGACCGTATCTCAAGTCTGAAAAAGCGGCTAGAAATTGAGTTTGCTGTACTCATTGGTATATCAGAAACATTTCTACATTTTTAAATTGCTTAATATATCTACTTTATGGAATCATTAACAGTATGTTTAATTTCCGGGGCAAAAGGTCATAATACGTCACGAAAAAGATGACGACTACAGTGATATAAATGACATGAAATGCCTTGACTTAATCAAAAATCTGTTCAGTAGCACAAGTCAACGTTTATATATTTATAAAATTTAATTGAAATGTAAGTATTTACCTTTTTGTGACTTTTCATTAAAAATAATAGAATTGTCTAACTTTTTTATTATTTAAAGCCATCAGTTACCTGACATGAAGAGCCTACTGATCAAAATACTAAAATGCGTATCAATTTTATGAGGACAGATAAAGTTAAAAAATATAATGGAAATATTAGAAGTATAAGTACATTCTTTTGTACTTTACCTCGTATAAAATATAATTAAAATGTTAAAAAATAAAAGTGAACTGTTCTTAGTCTGGTTTCTTTCACCTGAACTCATCGACGAAATTAAAGTTCATAAATGAAATATTACAGTCGATGTAGCAGTATGTGGTCATTGAAACACTCAAGCCCCCTTACCATGGCAGGGTGACAGTTCATAAGGGGGATTATAATAATATATTAAACAATTATAAATAATAAAAATATTTATATACATATATTAATTAATTATTAAAATATTTGATAAATATCATTGCACATAACCCTAGTCGAACCATATTTACAGAATAAACCCACCTATATTTATCAAACAATACAAAGAATTTCATGAAACAAAATGATTCTATAGACAAGACTATGACATTTAACATCAATATATACCATACTGACGATTATTTAAGACATGAGGTTTAGTCAACAATCATTTCCAGACTCCTCTCCCTCTGAACTTGATTCATGAGGTGTGTTGACTGCAACATTTTTGAAATTGTTCTTGCAGTCATCACCTCCTTCACATTTGCATGCATCAGTGCAAGGTAATTCTGCAGATTTACATGAACACCTGCTTGAACACATTGATGCTTTGCAGCCGCATCTAACAATTTCAGCAATGGCCTAGCTTCAGCATTGGATCATTTGTCATAATTATTGGACGTAGGTTTCCTGATTCATCTACAACCCACCCATGACCTTCAGGACCTGGTATATCTGGATTTGGATCTAGAGATGATATCCAGAGCTTGTGATGATACTCTGCCCTTTTAAGGTGCTGTAACAGGGTATCTCTAGTTGGTGGAAGAGATTTGTTCTGTGTCCCTTTACTTGCAAATAACTTATACCGTAATTCATTGCAAGTTTTATTTGTTGGAGCACCTTCATAAACGCTTGCAATAAACCTTTCAATATCACGCACAATTTCACCTAAAGGCACCTACCTAAATTTCCTACAGCAGATGAAAACAAGTTGGAGTGTCTCCGTAGTAACTGCCAAGGCTTTACCTTACTTTGACGGAAAAAACAGCTAGTTGTGTCACAGCCTGTTATAGCGTGAAAGGCAGGCAGTGCTCTACATATCGTCAAACCTAACGACCTACCAATCAAATGTGCTGGAAAAAGGCGTCCACCATTTGACTGACAAAACCAAACTTCAGCCCCAATATCAGAGGCAAAATACACCAGAAGAACAAGGACATCTGTATCTGGACAATGTACAACTATGCGTGGAGACCCAGAATTTGAAGCTTTAGATGCATGAAAGATTATGCATGTATCTGCTTCTTCATGGCCGCATGACATCGAAGAGAGCTCAACGCACCTGTCTTTCTCAATTAAAATGACTTTCTTTCCATCTGTTAGGTCACCATCGACAATAGAAGTCTGACCATCAGAGAGCAACTGAGGAACATTGGTTTTCCAATATACAGTTAGGAAATTTGTAAGATGTGCCTTGTTCTCGGGTTCAGAGATGAATTTGTCCCACTTAAGAGTGATGTGTGTTTGATCGTTAAAAATGGTCCGTCGAATACCACGACCAGATCCACATCTACTCCTTTCACCAGACTTAATTGAGCTCTTGGCATTTAAGTATTGGTCAAAAACGATATCAACTCATTTACAGCCTGGATGTTGAAAGTGTCGCAGAAACGATTTTGTAACAGTCTGAGCATACTTTTCAAATGTCTTTGCTCCGGCATACTTCAACATTTGGATAACAGCCGTTCCATCAACAACTGAACATGTTTATATATCAGTGTCCAGATTGTCACAGACCTGAGAATCTACTATTTTGCCTAGTTCTTGAAGCATTAGACTTTTCTGACATTTCGCCAGAGATCCATCTGATTTGGCAAGAGACCATGGAACAGGAAAAAGCTCATACTGAAACAGATCTGACAGACTTATGTTGCGTTTCTGGGAAATAACAAATAATCTTCCAACCCATCCATTCGGGTGTGATTGCTTAACATTTTTTTGGCTTATTAAGCAATATTTGGGAGACTACTCAAAGTAGCTGACCTCAGGCCCCATGCTGAATCTCACAGCAACAGTTCCAACCATTGTGCCCTGGTAGTGTATAAGGAACTGCTTTAGGAGTATAATGATACTTTCAGGCTATAAATACTATTGATGTAAAAGATAACGCAGATGTTCATAGAGAGAACATGGAATTTCTTTTAAGCATACCAGGCTAATTGAAATCGTTCATGTATATCACATTATGGGTGTAACTTTAGAATTAATCAACCCTTTTATTACAAAACAATAAAAATTTAAAACTTCAAGCTTCAAGCCCAATGCTGAATCTCACAGCAACAGTTCCAACCATTGTGCCCTGGTAGTGTATAAGGAACTGCTTTAGGAGTATAACGATACTTTAAACAATAAATACTATTGATGCAAAAGATAACGCACATGTTCATAGAGAGAACATGGAATTTCTTTTAAGCATACCAGGCTAATTGAAATCGTTCATGTATATCACATTATGGGTGTAACTTTAGAATTAATAAACCCTTTTATTACAAAACAATTAAAATTTAAAACTTCAAGCTTTTTAAGGAAAAGTAATACAACAGCAAGGGAAATAATCCGTGTTTTAAATGACACAGAAAGTAAACTACTGGTACAGTATTTGGCTACTTTATTACAAAATTTTGGATTCTTTATCAGAAAAATTCTTTTTAGGGGGCAAATTAATTAAGAACTAACCATAAAATGACACAATTATATCAAATCCGTGTTGATATATAAACATTTCATTGATAAAAACAATCAAACAAATCACAAGATGACGTCATCAGTTGTAGGAGCCAATAATATCGTTCTGCCCTTGAATTTGCAATATCAAGTCATGGATTAAAAAAACAGGGGTATTTTCCTAAATAGATCTCAACAAAAATTTCTGATATACCGATGAGTACAGTGACATGTCATTTTCAGCCTTCAGTTGATGGTCTATTATGGGAGTTATGGGAATTTATCGACTTAATGCATACTACAACATAGGAAGACTTTGTGGACACATCTCCTCAAAATCCAAGGGATTTTGCTGAAATTTTGCTTGGCTGTTTGCCACCTAATGCAGTTGATCATATCCTGCCACCATTTTGATACTACAACATAGGAAGACTTTGTGGACACATCTCCTCAAAATCCAAGGGATTTTGCTGAAACTTTGCTTGGCTGTTTGCCACCTAATGCAGTTGATCATATCATGCCATCATTTTGATTCGCACAATTTTACATGAGTAATGGGGCTTTATCGATTTGATGCATACTACAAGATAGGAACACTTTGTGGAAGCAAGTCTTCAAAATCCAATGAAGGAATTTTGCTGAAATTTTGCTTGGTTGTTTGCCACCTTATGTAGCTGATCATATTATGCCGCCATTTTGATTCGAAAAATTATTAATACTGAGTTAAGAGACTTTATCGACTGAATGCATACTACAACATAGGAAAACTTTGTGGACGCAACTCCTCAGAAACCACTGAACGGATTTTGCAGAAATTTTGTATGATTGTTTGCCACCATATGTACTTGATCATATTATGTCGCCATTTTTATTCAACAATTTTTTTGGGGAGTTATGGGACTTTATTGACTTAATGCATACTGCAAGACAGGTCCACTTTGTGGACACAATACAATAGTACCTCTAAATTTCCATTTACCTTGTAATACATTGCACTCCCACTTTACTGCAGTGGCAGGGGACACATAGCTTGTTTTTCTTTATTATGAAGAGGGCATACATAGTTTATGTAGCAGAAATTTAGAGACTATGATTGTTTTGGCTTCTCTGTATAGGCCCTTCTTAGCTTCCAGAATTGAACAAAAAGGTTAATTTGGCTAGAAGAGATGCACAGTAAGTTCCCATAGGAATTCTTATTCTCTGTTGAAAAATGCTGCCTCCAAATGTGACAAAAATGATGTTGATATAAAATTGTAACACTTTGATAAAATCACTCTCAGCTAACTTCTTGTTTGACTAGGTGTGGTTCATAACAAAGTATGTTTTACAATAATTACTGATATCATTTGTAAATACTGTAAATATACATGTATAGCTAATATCTATGTCATTATACATGTACAAGGGTATCATCTGGTATTGTTATTTCATTATGTTAAGGTAGCACAACAGTCTTTTGATGAAAAATTTCAGTCCCTGTCTTTGTATGTGTGTAATTTTGTTGCCAGTAAAGATACATTAACAAATGAGGTATCAAATGAAAGGAAAATGA
>MJUU01011774.1:170200-182705 GCA_002080025.1 Modiolus philippinarum
TTTATTATTAGTCCGATTTTGATGCAGTTTTTTGCAATGGATTCTAAATGAAAAATTAATATAGTGCTGCACCATCAGATTTTTGGTAACTTGTTTCCTTTCCGAGCTATGAGGGGCCAAATGGGGCCAAAATTGCAAATATGCAGATTACCTAAAATTTTCATTTTTCATCCAGTTTTGATGGGATTTTTTTCTTTAGATTCCTCTTGTTGTAAGCTTATGGTAATGCGTCAACAGATTTGGCATATATCTTACTGTTTCCAAACTATAAGAGGTCAAAGGAGCCGAAATTGCAATTTTTGAAAATATATTCAAGTCGCTATTTTTAATCGGATTTTGATGGGGACTTTTTTCTATGGATTCATCTTGATATATGCTGTCAGTAGTATGTCAAACAGTTTTGCTTAAATCTTAAAGTTTCAGAGTTTTCAGGGATCAAAAGAGCTAATTTGAATGTTCCTTAGTTTGTGTCCAGCTCCTTATTGTGTCCATCTTGTTATTGTGTCAAACTCTTAACTGTGTCCTTATTCACATTTAAATTACACTTTTTCAAATTTCAGTGGTCGACATGCTGCGGTCGTAACATGTTGCGCTCGGTGTAGCCCTTTATTTCATTTATTTTACTTTGCACATTGATTAGGCACTGACTGAAGATGTGCATATTGTAAGGTTTAGATTGTCCAAAATTTTGATACCCCTGCAACAAAGAGTTGGAAGCATATTGTTTGACCCTTGTCCAGGCCTGCTGTTCAATGGTTCATTTGTCTGTTCATGCTGCTTAGTGGGGACATAATATGTGTCTTACAGACTCTAATACCTTGCATGGGGGGGGGATGGATTTTTGATAACTCCTCCTACAATATTTAGGCTACACTCAATTTACTTTGCACAGTTTTAGGTCGGAATTGAAAATGATCATATTTAGGTGGTTTAGATTTTGGCCAAATTTTGAGATTTTGGGATAGTTGGACTTGACAATATTTATAAATATATTTTTTCTTGAAATTTCAAGATAGTGGTCATATAGTCTACCTGTATTCCGTTTTATTCCTATATTTATTATATTATATTGAAACAGGATAGAGAAAGGGGAGGCTTGGATACTTATAAACCAATTTGACCCTACCACTGGCTTTTGCTAGTGCTTGTACCAAGTCCAGCTATCCTGAGTTCCTATGGTTATTCATTTTTAGCTCGCCACAACGAAGTTGAGGGGGCAATTGGGAGTACCCCCCCTTGTCCGCGTCTACGTCCACATCCAATTTGGGCATGTATCTCTGCAACTATGCACAGTAGGGTCATCAAACTTTGCATGGATCTTGTAACCTTGCATATGCATGCAACTCTGATGGTAGGTCAGCATCCAGGCAAGATTAGGTCACTTTGACCTATATTTTATGCTTGATTGATTTACATTCAAGTTTTTAGACGAGGTGAGATCTCAGTCACTTTTCATGGTAGGATCATGTTACCTTGAATATGCATGCATCTCTGATGGTAGGTCAACATCAAGGCAAAATTAGGTCTCTTTGACCTATATTTTGTGCTTGATTGGTTTACATTCAAGTTTTTTGATAAATTCAGATCTCAGTCACTATACATTGTAGGATCATGTAACCTTGCATATGCATGCAACTCTGATGGTGGGCCAGCATCCAGGCAGAATTAAGTCTTTTTGACCTATATTTTATGCTTGATTGATTTACAATCAAGTTTTCTGACAAGTTCAGATCTCAGTCACTATACATGGTAGGTCATGTAACCTTGCATATGCATATAACGCTGATGAAAGATCAGCATCCAGGCAAAATTAAGTCACTTTGACCTATATCTTCCGCTTGATTGATTTACATCCAAGTTTTTGGATGAGTTCAAATATCAGTCACTATACATGTTAGGATCATGTAATCCTGCATATGCATCCATCTCTTTCATGCAAAATTACTTCTTGTTGACCTACATTTTCTGCTTGAATGATTTACATTCAAGTTTCTGGATGAGTTCAGATCTCGGTCACTGTACATGGTAAGATAATGTAACCTTGCATAGGCATGCATCCCTGATGGTACATCAGCATCCAAGCAAAAGTAAGTCACTTTTACTTATATTTTAAGCATGAGTGATTTACGTTCAAGTTTTCAGATCTCAGTCACTGCACATGGTCTGATCATGTAACCTTGCACATGCATGCAACTCTGATGGTAGGTCAACATCCAGGCAAAATTTTTTTAGCTGTTACAATTTGCTATAGTGAGGCGAACTCGGTAACCACTGATTACCTATGTTTTTCTCTTGTCATTAGTGTTTTTCTAGTGCAGTTCGCTTGTGAATGTTAGCTTGTGATTGTAGTTTCGGCCTTTGTAGTTGTTGACTGTTATCCTGTGTTTGTAATTGTTGTAGAAGGGACCACTCTAAATAATTCTTCTTACAATATTTAAGCATATTGGCATGAAGATCTTGGTAAAATTTTGGACTTTGGGATTAGCTGGACTTAGACATTACATCAGATGTTTATTTTAAGGAGGGTAATTATACTTTTTGGTATAATATGTATCCATAGGGGTGCATACTTATTCCAGATGACTTTTAAAACAGATTTACAGCTAGGAAGTTTACACCATACAGATTGATATTATAAGTAAACTGTGTTTGATATGTGAGTTAAGGTTATTGAAATTTGTTTATAAAGGGCATAGAAATTAGATGTCTATATTTTAAATCCAACTGCAAGGGCAAGGTATTTGTCTAACAGACACAAACAGAGTAGCTAAATTTTATCCAAATTTTTAATATGAATACTATAGGGGAAACGTTGGAATAAGGCAGCAGGGGCATTTTCTATCTCTACTTTATCTGGATTTCTGACATAAATACCCAATGAATTAAATACTAAGAATTTCAGATGGATGGGTGTCAACTGTATACACCTGTTGTCTATATAACTCCTCTTAGAAGATAGATTGTATTTTTATTTTTTCAGATCATTTGTATATACATGTGCTTTTACTTACCCATACTTCCCCTCGGTGACTGTCGGTCATCCTTCAGCCTATGTGCCAAGTTGACCTATTTTAGAACAGAAACTCATTTTTGGCCTTAGAAGTAACAATATAACCTATCGCCTCCATCAACTTTTAGTCCAAGGAATACTGTATATATAATGTTAATAAATCTGTTAATTAACTGTTTTTTTGAGTCTTGACATTTTCATTCCTTCATTTACAATCCAGTCAAACTTTTTCTGTTTCTACTTCTACAAAGGTCCTACGATGAGCAATCTAATAGTTGATATGTCAAATTCAGTATTAAATTTACTTTCCTCAAGGTAAGAAATAATGATCATTCATAATTGACTTTGTACTTGCTTTTGTTGTTTTAAAATATTCATCAAATTAGAAGAAAATTGGTAGTTTTTGGAAAAAATCATTCCTTTCCTTTGCTTGGTAGAAGAACAAGGAACCTTATGTCTGGGAACAAAACTAAAACCAGCCTTTATTTGAAATTATATATTTTCAGCAGACATTTTATAGAATTTTGTAATTGAAATGCCATCTGCAATATATTACTGTTCTGTTTTGTGTAGGCCAACACTAAAAATGAAGTTCAACAAGAGCAGTCATTAAGTGGACAGCAGTTGATTAATTTTACAGAAGAAGTTTTAAATGAAGAGAGATTCCAGGACTGTAGTAATGATTTTAAAGAAGATCTCAGGTAAATAATATGTGATACAGAATTACTGATCACAGGTAAACGTGTGCTACAGAATTATTAATATAAATTGATGAAATATGTTCAACCATTTCAAGCCGAATATTTTTGTTAACCAGACTAAGATCATATTTACATGTCTAAATCTTTTTTACAATAGCAAATTACTACTGATTGTACTGAGCCGGACTCAGCGAGCATAACCCAGTTCGTGGCCCAATTAAATAAAACCCAATGTGGAGTATTAAACTTTAATTAGCCGGCGAACAATTTGATAAAAACCTGAAAAATACAATAATTAACAATCATAAGTTATGTGTCCAAAATAATGAGAATTTATAGTCATCTTAGGCTACCACAATTATGAGTAGAATATCAACATATTTAAATACACAAAAATTTGCATAAATAAACACAAATTTGACGTTTGTCTGTGTAATATTATACATGGAGTTCCGGTATATTCACAGAAGAATCCAGTAGAATTGCTGTAACATACGGAATATGTGTTCCATAATTATATCTGGATGTATTTAAATGTCACCAATTGCTTGCCATACATTCTATATTTATATCAATTATGTAACTGAATAATGGTTGTTTATCTTCCTCTTGTAAACGGAAATACAATATAAAAACTTTGAAATACTGTGATTAAACTTGTAAATATAATTATAATCAACAGTTGTACGTTTCAATGTGAGATGATCATTCCGTTAAAATCGATATTTATAGCAAATTATGCAATCAACGTGTACAGCTGATATTTACAATAAACTGTTGTTTAGTTACGTTGAATAGATCAATCTTCATCCAAATATAATGAAAATATAATGTAAAATTTAAACTGTTATTGAACTAGGTACTAAATTCCAAACACTTATATCTGGACATCCATGAACGTATTGTGTAAGTTATATATTGCTTCTTTTAAATTACTTGATGTTCTGTAGTAGTAGATATTTTAACATTAGATAACAATATACAGTTATTGACTTGGCTTTGTTTGACTTAAGTACTGAACTGTTGCACGAAGCCATATTGCTGAGGGCAACAGCTTAGTCAGAGGGTCAAACAAAACAGCTGTTGTTCGAGAACCCAGTCTATAACTGTTTGTTATACCTTTTCATATCTTATGAAAAAGAAAGGAAATTAGTTAAATGTCAAGGAGACAACATCCCATCTCCAGGTTAAAACAACCCAAAACGAAGCAATCTAGGGGTCACCGTACGGTCTTCAATACAGTGAGGAACCTTACACCATATAGCAAGCCCTAAATGGCCCCAAAAAGGTAAAAAGGTGAATAAATCAATGGAAACAAACCACATCCAATATCCCAAATAATATGTAATCTTGTCTTCAAGATATGCATTATTGGCATAATTAACTGTATTAAGTATTTCATCCTCAGACAATTCATATTGCCATTTTAGCATAATAATGTGATATGTGTATGAAGCTATTTAACCAATCAAAATATGACAAGCAGTCAACAGACTGAAATCTAGGCCAGAACAATATGATCAATAGATTCTCATCCCCACCCGCCCCATTTTTTCTGAGCTCAGTTTTTTTTATTTTCAATTATTCAGAAATTTTCTTTAAATTCCTATCAATTTTAGTGAAAATCAGTAAGAAAATTAAAATAAAACCCTCCCACCCACCCCAGATTTTTTGTTACAGGTGGATGAGAGTCTACAAATTTACTTGATAATTGGCCCTATTGACAGTCAATAGATAGTCTTTGGTCTTTGGAAAATATTTTTAATGCATTTATATCAGGGAAAAATTTTAAGGTATAACAAATTTGCATATAAACAAAAAACAGTTTGCATATTTATTTGTGTTTTAGGAACTTTATAAAAACTATTTCCCAGAAGATAACAAAAACAAGACAAAAGTATGGTATAAGTGATAAAAGGTCAACAAAGACAGGAAAAGGTATTTGTAAACTCTCTTAAGATAAAATATCAACAAAGAAAAAAGGGTATGTGTATGCTCTCTATAAGACGAAAGGTCAACAACACACAAAAGGTATTTGTAGACTGTCTTGAAGACACAAGGTCAACAACACACAAAAAGCATTTGTTGACTGCTTTTATGACAAAAGGTCAGCAACACACTAAAGTTATTTTCAGATTGTCTTTAAGACGAAAGGTCAACAATAGACAAATTGTATTTGTAGAGTGTCTTGAAGACAAAAGGTCAACAACATACAAAATGTATTTTTAGACTCTCTTGAAGACAAAAGGTCAACAACACACAAAAGGCATTTGTCGACTGCTTTTATGACAAAAGGTCAACAACACACAAAAGGCATTTGTTGACTGCTTTTATGACAAAAGGTCAACAACACACAAAACGTATTTGTAGACTCTAATTAAGACAAAAAGGTCAAAAAAGACAGAGAGAGGTATTTGTAGATTTTCTTTCTGTCTGTGAGCTGTCATTAAAATTTATCTATTGATGTACTGTCTACAGATTTTTACAAGACATATTTTGTAAATATTCCATAGAAATATTTGAATGAGTAATTTGGAGAAAATGTCCAACTATTCTGTCAGCAAAATTTAAAAAATGTATCTTTTCTGAGATCAACAAATCAAGTATCAGTATTTATGGTAGATTTAGTTCTAAAAAGATAAAATATGAAAAATCATAGCTGTACGGATAAAGTTGGTCATAGTAATTAATTTGAGTAAGACATAATTGCTTTGAGGATGAGATTGGTTATGGCCATCGATTCCAGTATATATGAGAGTATGTTCTTTTAATGCAGTTTTTATTATATTACTTGCTTCTTATATATTGTAGTATTGTATGAGCTGGAAAGAATCACCAAGAGTCAAATAGACAAATTCCTATACTGTTGTAAGGATAAGAGAATGAGATCACAGATTGAACCAGGTACTTAAGCCCCAGACAAACTTTCACTTTCAAGCCTCCGGTTTCACTACATTTTGAAAACATAGCGATCCTGCTATATACGTAGTGAATCATAGCGATGCATAGTTAAAACCGCTAAATACGTAGACTCATGTTTAATTGGTCCCATTTGTGTTGATCTGCTCAATACAAACATGGTCAAAAATTGATACGTAGTACATACATACTAAAACATACTAAACCGTAGTAAGAACGTTCTGAAGGGTAGTGAAACTGTAGCTGATATGTAGTGAAACGTAGGATAGAGGTGTGAATACGTTTTACTATGTTTAAACTACTGTAGGTTCCGCTACATTTTAGTGTGTTTTATCAGGTTTTAGTCTATGCATTAATATGATTCCTCAGGGCTTACTATGTATACCATCGAGTACTCATACCTATTGCTGCGCTTTGCTACATATTACTACGTTTTAAAGTAGTTTATAAATTACAATATTTTCACTCTTCTCCTCCTTTCTTTTTTTTGATTTATTTTTCACATATTTTTACATAATAGTGACTTTTTACAATATTTTAAACTTTATTTTAACTTATGCCACCACTGCCATTTTGATTATGTATGAGAGGACATTGCATAATGTCATAAAACTTTTATCCAATCATTTACAAGTTCTCTTAGCCGATGAAATATTTTTATTGTCATGTAAGGTGGTGTGCATATGTTTTCTGAGTATAATCTGGCCAAATTGTTTGTTTTGTGTTTTATGCCCTTCCGGAGCACCTGATATCACTCTGATTTTTGAGAGTTTACACTATTGGTGCTTTAGTTTTGAGTGTTGTATTTGTAGTGTTTGTTTTGTGTGTAGTGTCTTAAGTCTTTGTCTTTTGGTGTTCTCGTTTTTGCTTTGTCTTACATTTATGAATTTTATGCTTTGTTCCATCGGTATTCTACTGCCGATATTCAGTATAAATTTCCAAACACACCATAGGTTTAGAAGAGTTGGACATTTATCAAAAAGAAAAGACATGCGTTTTTCCTGCGTTCGACTTAAGGATGTAGTAAGGTGAGGTTATGAAATTTGAAAATGTCATTCGGATTTCTTTGATTTTATCTATTATTTCTATGTAATATTTTTAGCCCCATTACAAGCAATTTTCTTGTAATAAAAGTCTTCAGTAGCTCATTTCTCATTTAAGATCCGTGAAAAAGATATCACTAGATTGTAATTTTCTCTCCATATGAAAGAAATCAGTAATGTGTCCATGTTATACAAAGGTAAGCGTCCAAGAGAGTATTTTCCCACCAATTTTAAAATGCGAAATATCTTGATAACAATGTTCATATCCTATCAATATTTTTTAGCTGATTTTATTCCTTTATTGATACTCCTTTAATTTAAAATCGTAGATTTATTTATTTTCACCTTACCAAATCCTTAAGTGAAGGAGTTACGGAGTTTCCTACATGTGTGTGTGTCTATGTTTGAATATCTTGCACATATCATACTGTTAATAATATTATTAATACCCTTCCACAATACAGTGTACATGCAAAAACATACAAAACATTCAAAAACATATGAAAAATTCAAGCCATGGTAGTTTATAAAGCTTAGTACATTTTTTTGTACCACAAGCCCAAGAGCTGGGAATACGACCACAAAACATGCAAATATAATATATTGTGTGTTACATCTGACATTATAAAGGATGTTTATGATTGGATTTGACTGTTTAGTTTCGTAACTGATATCATTTGAAAATTATGTAAAAAAGGTATTTTACCGAATTGCTTTTAATAATGAACTTCAATACTCAAGCTTTATGAAAACTTGTTCTTATAAAAATAATGCTTTATATAGATAATTTCAAGAACCTTTTGCACACAATAACTATCATTCTGTGTATCAGACATCGAACACATACATGCATTTACTCCATATCCTTTCATTGTTTACTATTGAAATCTAAAGTTGTCTACAAGATTTCAAAAGACCTCAAGGGTCCCGGGATATAGAAATAGGACCCATTCCGTGGTTGTGCGGGATTAATAAATACACAACCCATCTTTCGGATGGGGTGTAAACTCAGGTCCACGTGTTGGAAGAAATGCCACGCTTCCTGCACGTTAAAGAACCCTTGTAGCAAGCTTTTTTGAGTGGTCCGTAGGTGATCGGCTACAAGGCTAAATTCTCCACCCTTTTCGATTTCACCCTACTTTTCCAGTGGCAGTCAGAATTTCCCGTCCCATGACCCTTTCCATACCCCAAAGTGATTATTTATTAACAAACTTGTTCTAGTCTTGATATACATGTAGCTGAAATATTGCTGAGTAGACGTTAAACAATATTCAATCAATCAAGATTCAAAAGTTAATCTACTCAGCAGAAACAGATGTATTTCTGATATTCTTATTAAGTCACTGAAAAAGTGAATGGCTCCCTTTGTCCAAAAGCAATTTTGAAATGTCCGCCAAAACAACTATTGTTTTACAAAAATTTTTGAGTTGAATGTCTATACTTCTATTAGATTTCAGTAGTATAAACCACAACGTATGAATATACATTAGAAGTTGATAGATGAAAAACAAAATACCGAAGTTACTGTAAATTTACTTTCTGCATATGGCCATTTCGACAACTAATGACTCAACAGTGCAGATAAAATCAAAACATTGGAAATCCAGAAATCGAAAGGTGTACAAAAATTGATTGAGAACAAATAATCAAAAGGATCTAAATAGAAAGCCAAATTCAGCTAAGGACAGAGCTTTGCATGAGGGAGATACTCCTTAGTTTTAAACAAAATTTTCACATTTACACATTACAAGTTTCCAAAAAATTGATTTTCAGGCCAGCACCGAAGTACTTGACTACTGGGCTGGTGAATACTCTGGAGGACTTAGAGTCCATCAGCAGTGGCATTGACCCAGTGGTAATAAATAACAAAATACCAAAGTTAATGTAAATTTACTTTTTGCATATGGCCATTTCGACATAATATAGGGTTTCAATACTAAATTTTATTCAACTTATTTTTTATCCTTTCTTGAATTACCCATAAAAGGAATGTACATTTTGTTTTTGATATGGACTTCATCAGAACGCCCTACCAGGCTCACTCGATACTGGCTGCAGTCAAATCTGTATCAAATAGAAAATGTACTTTATTCCATATCAGTGATACATAGTAGAAACGTAATAAACCGTAGTTAAATGTACTGAAACCTACCATAAACGTTGCAGACTGTAGTTTAAACTTAGCGACCCCTAGTAATACCTACTAAAATGTAGTTTATATGTGGCAAAACGTAGTAAAACCTGGATACTTGAAATCAATTACAGTTAATTTTAGAAAGGTGGTTAGTGATCCTATTGCTGAGAGAATTGATCAATAGGTTGGTGTCTTTGCCTATAATGTTTACAAAAGACATTTAAATATTCCTCAATAGGTCATTGATTTTATTTATAGGTCAGGCATTTAAAACCCTTTTGATCAAGACTGGTGTTCAACCAACCTAAACCTAAATACAGAACATACATTTAGGCAACAGAAAATAAATAATGAAAGTGTATATAGAAAATGCAAATAATAAAAAAGTAATATAATCTGGAAGAAGAATTTGATTTACAACAATTTTCCTATTACTGAATGTACACAAAAGGTTTCTCAATAGAAGTTTGACCTTCAAGGTACTGAAGGTAGAAAGTTCACATACCCATTCATTGTATTTGTCCTGGATATGGGCCAGTTTACCTGATGTCAATTTCATATACCCATTCTTTGTATTTGTCCTGGATATGGACAGTTTACCTGATGTCAATTTCAACAAGAAACAAGTCAAGTTCACCCAAACTTGTTTTTATAGGACCGCAAAAATTTTGCGGTCGTATTATGGTATGGCGCAGTCGTCGCCGTCTGCGTCTGTGGCCAGCATAACTTTGTTTCTAATGGACGGATCATCTTCAAATTTCAGTATGTGGTTTCTTGGCATAATGGCAATCCCGGGTTTTAATTTCGGGTTTGTGGCCCCACCCGTTTAAGAAAAAGGGGCCAAAAGGGGTTAAATTAGGTGTTTTCACATATTTGACTGTAGAATCTTTATTATTTATAGGATTTTGATGGGGTTTCTTTCAGTAAACTCCTTAGAAAATTTCCAATCTGGAGTATGCCAACAGATTTAACGTGGCATGTACTGTTCACGAGAAATGGGGCCCAAAAGGGACGAATTTCAAAAATTTTATTTTTTTGTTTTAAGTCCGATTTTGATGCAATTTTTTCCAAAGTATTCCTTATCAAAAAATTAACATAGCGCTCTACTATTAGATTTTTGGTAACTTGTTTCCTGACCCAGCTATGAGGGGCCAAAGGGGACCAATAATTTACAGATAACCTGAAATTTTTATTTTTCATCGGATTTCGATGGGATTTTTTTCTTTGGATTCCTCTTGATACAAGCTTTCAGTAGTGTGTCAACGGATTTGGCGTAGCTCTTACCGTTTCCGTGCTATAAGGGTTCACAGGGGCCAAAACTGCAAATTTGCGGATTACCTAAAATTTTTATTTTTCATCGCATTTTGATGTTTTTTTTTCTTTGGATTCCTCTTGATATAAGCTTTCAGCAGTATGTCAATGGATTGGGCGTTGCTCTTACTGTTTCTGAGCTATAAAGGGACAAAGAGGAATCATAAGGAGTCTTAAGGGCTAATTTTTATTTTCCCTAGTTTGTGTCCAGCTAATTACTGGGTCAATCTCCTTATTGCCTCCTTCTAATTATTGTGTCAAGCTCTTTCGTTTGTCCATACTCGCTTTAATTTACACTTTTTCAAATTTCTGTGGACGACATGCTGCGGTCGTATCATGCTGCGCTCGACGTAGCCCTTTATTTACATTGGAAAAGCAGAAGAGGATAAACATGCATTTTTTTCATAAATTAACCAGATGTACTGTTCAAACCTCTACTACAATAATTATATTTTGTCCCTCCTGTTTATCCTTGATAAAGATAATGTTTATTTCAAAACCTAGGTAATAGTTGAGTATTTTTGTTCAGGTTGGCTGAACACCATGCTTCATACAAAGTGATTTAAATGCCTCACCAGAAATAAAATCAATGACCTATTGAGGAATATTTAAATGTCTTTTGTAAACATTTTAGGCAAAGACATCTATCTACCTATTGATCAATTCTCTCAGCAATAGGATGACTAACCACCTTTCTAATTTAATCAAAGCTCCGATGGAGCTGAATCTCGAAGCCCTGAAATTCTACATGTGGCAAAACTTCGTAGTCATCCAAAGAACTACTGTATATGTCTGCATATGTTAAGTTATAGTCCGTAATACGTGAAAATAATCGGATTGTGTGATTTCGCATGTTGATTTCATTGCTATTATATATTATCAAGCGCATTTTGCCACTTATTGCATTTTAAAGGCGTAAAAACTTCTTAAAAGGCGACTGCGAAGCGAGAGCCTTTTAAGAAGTTTTCAGTCTTTAAAATTGCTGTAACTGGCCAAATTGCGCTTGATAATTAATTTGTGCCAAAATTCGAACGAACAAATAGCGATGTTTGTATTTTGAATGCTACGAAACATTTACTACACTATTCTACAACGACTCGTTATTGATTTTTTGTAACTATGAATGGGGACATGTTTGACCTAAATAAATAATTTAAATCATAATTATAGAACACCAATCCCTGAATCTGTTAGGCACTAATTGATACTCAAAACAATAAATACGTTACTGACTTTGAAAATTTATAAACGTAATGTTATAATACTAAATTAATCGCGCTTCTGGAACGTGTATTTATGTAAACTTTAAATATAGATCGCTTCAGCTGTGTGAATACACATCTGACGTGTTTATCGTATGTTTCATTTTAAACCAATAAAAACATCT
>MJUU01011774.1:221042-234681 GCA_002080025.1 Modiolus philippinarum
TATATATATATATATATATAGTTTTAAAAATTGATTGAGGTTTTACCGCTACACTCAACAGTATCTCAATTATATGGTAGCACTGAGTTTTAAAGTTGGTGGAAAATTGATCATTGGAAGGAAACCGATAACTGACAAATCTTATAACTTGCACATGCGAGTGACAAGGCAAAGCCTGAATTCGTGCTGTAACTATGATATACTACATAATATTAATGTTCATATTCATACTTTAACTTTTGATATTAAACAATGTTTACACTTGTAACAGTTTTAGACACAGACTGGAGTAGCTGTGGGACCATAGCTCTAGGTCCTTTTGCTAATTTTATGATATATATGCGGACCGCCAATATCATAAAATTAGCAAAAGGACCTAGAGCTACGGTTCCGCAGCTAAGACTGGAGTTGATGGGTTCAGCAGTCTGACTTACAAATAGTCATCCTGTAGGCTAACCCCTACTACAGACTGAAATACTATATATGTATTAAAGTAATTATTTATTAGATGGAAGTGTAACTGCTATGGGGTCTTTGTTCATGTTCCCATCGTAACATCAAATGCTGAAACTGCAGGTGCTGTGAAATTTAGTTTGGCAATGTTAAGAGTAAATATTGACCTGCAATAGACAGATTCCTAATTGTCCCGTCTACTTTTATTTATTTCTTAAATAAAATATCTATACAAAATTGTTACTTATATCTCGCCCAGTTTGTCAACGTGATGAAAGGGGAAATCCACTTTCACTTTTGCGGTAAAAGCCACGCATGCGCAGTATTGATAATAACGCGGTAATAATAGAATAGTTTATTTTCGTAGCATGAATTGGTCGTCATCTATACTAATTCAAACGTGATTCCTTTTTTAAAATTCAAAATGTTCTCCAACCGCTTGTTGATTTATCCCGTTTGATGCTGAAAAGATTCCGCTGAGGTTTAAGCTACAGGTGAAGCAAGCGCTCGTGGTCGATATCAATTCGTGTCAACTAAACTACAGTGGTAGTTAGTTCCTTAATTTAAGCCAGGAACTGATTCCATAATGAGATTATGTAATCATGACTGATACCATGAGTTCAGTGAAAATATACCGATCTTTTTACAACAGAGGACTGATTTTTCAAACTGAACCGAACAAATTTCTTACGGTTATGTCCGACAAATATGACCGTTTCCAGAGCTTTGGACCAATCACATGCGTTTGCATTGGGTACAAACACAAACCAAAAAAAAAAAAAAAAGAAATGCCTTGGATCCCAAAAATTTTTCCGGTCGCAGGCATTTTTTAGGGTCGGGCGGCTAACGCCCAACAAACATATTTTTTATTATGGCCTTGGTCACAACTGTCCTATCCACCTAGAAATTTTGAAGAAAATCTGAATATGTGTAACAGAGTTATTGCCCTTTGTTGGTCAAATTTTTTTGCAACTTTATACATTTTGCCCTATATTTCAATAAAGATTAAAGATAGAGGCTAAAATTTAAAGCAAAATGTTTAGTATGTCAAGGACTACTTTTTTAGTTCGCCTCAATGAAGTTGAGGGGGACTATTGGAGTACCCCCGCATCGGCGTCCACGTGTACGTTTACATCTACGCCTGCGCCTGATTTTAAGCATATATTTCTGCAACTATGCATGGTAGGGTCATCAAACTTTGTATGCAGGTGCATCTTGGGCTATCTCACAGCCTCCAAGAAAATTGGGTCTCTCTGACCTATATTTTACGCTTCATTGATTTACATTCAAGTTTTCTAACGAGTTCAGATCTCAGTCACTATACTTGGTAGGATCATGTAACCTTGCTCATGCATGCATCTCTGATGGTAGGTCAGCATCCAGGCAAAATTAGGTCACTTTGACCTATATTTTAAGCTTGATTGGTTTACATTCAAGTTTTCGGACGAGTTCAGATCTCAGTCACTATACATGGTAGGATCATGTAACCTTGCATATGCATGCAAGTCTGATGGTGAATCAGCATCAAGGCAAAATTAAGTCACTTTGACCTATATTTTACACTTGATTGATTTACATTCAAGTTTTAGGACGAGTTCAAATCTCAGTCACTATACATGGTAGGATTATGTAACCTTGCATATGCATGCAACTCTGATGGTGAATCAGCATCCAGGCAAAATTAGGTCACTTTGACCTACATTTTACGCTTGATTGATTTACATTCAAGTTTTCAGACAAGTTCAGATCTCAGTCACTACACATGGTAGGATCATGTAACCTTGCACATGCATGCATCTCTGATGGTTGGTCAGCATCCAGGCGAAATTAGGACACCTTGAACTATATTTTATGCTTGATTGATTTACATTTAAGTTTTAGGACGAGTTCAGATCTTAGTCACTATACATGCTTTGATCATGTAACCTGGCATATGCATATAACTCTGATGGTAGATCAGCATCCAGACAAAATTAGGTCACTTTGACCTATATTTTCCGCTTGATTGATTTACATCCAAGTTTTCAGATGAGTTCAGATATCAGTCACTATACATGGTAGGATCATGTAACCTTGCATATGCATCCATCTCTGATGATAGATCAGCATCCAACATTGACCTATATTTTCGACTTGATTGATTTACATTCAAGTTTTTGGACAAGTTCAGATCTCCGTCACTGTACATGGTAGGATAATGTAACCTTGCATAGGCATGCATCCCTGATGGTACATCAGCATCCAGGCAAAAGTAGGTCACTTTGACTTATGTTTTACGCATGAGTGATCTATGTTCAAGTTTTCGGGCAAGTTCAGATCTCAGTCTTTATACATGGTAGGATCATGTAACCTTGCTTAGGCATGCAAACGTAATGTCAACATCCAGTCAAAATTTTGTTACTGTGACAAAGTGCCATAAGGAGGCGAACTCTGTAATCGTTGATTACCTATGTTTATCTTCATGATGGAAGTTGTGGACCTCATCCAAGATGCCGCCAGCATGGAATTAAGCTGAGCATTGGCCCCTATGGGAAAACACATTCAAAGATCTTCTCTGAGACTACTAGGCCAATTGGAGCCATACTTGGTCACAACTGTCCTTAGTTGGTCCCCTTTGAAAAATGTGTCCAACAAATTCCCATCAGATCCAAGATGGCAGACAGCGGACAACATAGTTTAACATTGGCCCCTATGGGAAAACACATTTAAAGATCTTCTCCTCTGAGACTGCCAATTGGAACCATACTTGCTCACAACTGTCCTTAGTTGGTCCCCTTTGAAAAATTGGTATGGCAAGTTCTCATCAGATCCAAGATGGCTGCCAGTGGACAACATAGTTTAACATTGGACCCTATGGGAAAACACAATCAAAGATCTTCTCCTCTGAGAATACTTTGCCAATTGGAACCATACTTGGTCACAATTGTCCTTTGTGGTCCCCTTTGAAAAATGTGTCTGGTAAGTCCCCATCAGATCCAAGATGGCTGCCAGCAGGGAACTTAGTTTAACAATGGCCCTATGGGAAAACACATTCAAAGATCTCCTCTGAGACTACTTGGCCAATTGGAACCATACTTGGTCACAACTGTCCTTAGTCGGTCCGACTTGAAAAAAATGTGTCCGGCAAGTCCCCATCAGATGCAAGATGGCTGCCAGTAGGGAACTTAGTTTAACATTTGCCCTTATGGGAAAACACATTCAAAGATCTTCTACTCTGAGACTACTAGTAGAATCGAAATCATACTTGGTCACAACTGTTTTAAGTTGGTCCCCTTTTAAAAAAAGTGTATAGCAAGTCCCCATCAGATCCTAGATGGCCACCAGTAGGGAACTTAGTTTAACATTGGACCCTACGGGAAAACACATTCAAAGATTGTGTCCGCTGAAACTACTTGGCTAATTGGAACCAAACTGGTAACAACTGTTCTTAATTGGCTGTCTTTGAAAAATATGTCTTGCAAACCAATGTCATATCCACAATTGCTGCCAGTGGAGAACTTAGTTTAACATTGGACCCTATGGGAAAACACATTCAAAGATCTCCTCTGAAACTACTTTTCCTGTTTTAACCAAACTTGGTAACAATGGTCCTTTGATGGCCCATTTTGAAAAATGTGTTCAGGAAGTTCACATTAGATCCAAGATGGCAGCCAACAGGAAGCATGGTTTTAACATAGCACCCTAAGGGAAATGCATACAAAGATCATCTCCTCTGTCTTAATGGGCCATATTACATATAGTTTTATTATCACACTAGAAAATGAGACCCTCTATCACTGAGGTTATTTTCTATGCTAGCTTTGAACCAGGTCAGCTACAGGCTCTTGAGAGCCTCTAGTTTGTCTTTTTTAGACGATGTGTCATGTACCATTGTTGGTGACCTCTGACTTTTAACATTGTCTTCAATGTCAGATTATTGATTTCTGAATGACAAGTCATGAAGGGGCTATTACTTTTTGTCTCGCCCATGACGAAAGTCGTGAAAGCGAGACATAGCAATCCAAGATTCCGTCGTCAGTGTCGCTGTTGTCAACATTTATTTGAACCCTGTGGTTAGTTTTCTTAACATCAATATCTTCATCAAATCTTATTTGGAATCATTTAAAATTTTGACAGAAGCAAGAAAATGGTCAGAAAATTACCTCTAGCCGAAAAAATTTTGTCAGTTTAATGCCCCGCGACGACAAGTCGGGGGGGCATATTGTTTGACCCTCGTCTGTCCGTCCGTAATTCCATCCGTCCCATCTCTGATGAGCTGTTATTCCTAATAACTCCTCCCACAATATTGAAGCTACATTTATTTTACTTTACACAGTGATTAGGCATAGATTGAAGATGTGCATATTGTCATGGTTAAGATTTTGGCCAAAAATTGTGATTTTGAGGGGTAGGTGAACTTGGCCATTTTATCGAAATGTGTATTCTGGAACTGTTATTCCTGATAACTCCTCCCACAATATTAAAGCTACATTTATTTTACTTTGCTCAGTGATTAGGCATGGATGGAAGATGTGCATATTGTCATGGTTTAGATTTTGGCCAGAAATTGTGGTTTTTAGGGGTAGGTGAACTTGGGCCATTTTATCAAAATTTGTTTTCTGGAACTGTTATTCTGGATAACTCCTCCCACAATATTTAAGCTACATTTATTTTACTTTGCACAGTGACTAGGCATGGATTGAAGATGTGCATATTGTCATGGTTAAGATTTTTGCCAAAAATTGTGATTTTGAGGGGTAGTTGAACTTGGCCATTTTATTGAAATGTGTATTCTTGAACTGTTGTTCCGGACAACACCTCCCACAATATAAAACTACATATAGGTTACTTTGCACAGTGATTTAACATGGTTTGGATATAAACATATTATCACATTTTAGATTTTGGTCAAAAATTTTTGATTTTTGGGGGGGGGGGTAACTTAGAATTTGCCATTTTATGAAAATGTGTGTTCTGCACCTGTTATTCCTATTAAAATCCTCCCAAAAATATTACAGCTACATTTACTTTACCTTAAACAGTGATTAGCCATGGACTTTATACGTGTATATTGTCACAATTTTGATTTTGGCCTAAATTTGTGTTTTTTGTTGGGTGTAGGTGGACTTGGCTATTTTATTGAAATATGTGCATTGTGAGAGTCGATTCTGGATAACTCCTGATTGGCTATATCAGTAAGCTGTGTCAGATATTTGAATTTTAAGTTCTTGAAATTTGTTTATCAAGTGCATAGAAATTAGATGTATATGTTTTATATCCCACCGCGGGGGCATCATATGTGTCTTACAGACACAAAGAGAGTAGCTAAATTTTATCCAAATTTGAATAACACATCAGGAAACACATTGGTCGATGGCAGCAGGCCGCGGGGGAATTTACTCTCTAGTTTTTATATTTTTCCGTTTTTATTCTGTATTTGAACTTAGTTTGTTTTTTTTGCAAAGAAATTTATTTTAACCCTGTGGTTAAAGTTTTTTTAGCAGTCAAATGAAGTTGTTATAAAATTCTATTGGAATTTCACAAAAAGTGGTCAAAAGTTAGATGACAGTCACAAAATTACCGCAAGCTGAAAAAATTGGATTTTTTTATAGTTTTTCTGAATTTTTTCCAAAGTTGGACTTAGTTTTTTGCTGAAAAATTTCATTGTTAATTGTTTAGTTTTTTGCTGAAAAATTTCATTGTTAATTGTTTAGAAGTAGAATAGAGTCTTTGAATCTTAATAGAATTACATTAAATTTAAAGATTTTTTCATAAAATGAGCTGATATGTAACAGGCTGTTGGAATTTTGATTCCGGTTCCAAATTTGGTAAATTTCCTTAAAATGTCAAAGACCAATAATTACAAATTTTAACATTGTTTTAGTATGGAGCATAATTAACTAAAGAATTAAATAACATGGTTCCAACTTTGGTAAATTTCCAGAAACTCTCAAAGACAAGCTATTTTTAGAAATTTTCTTAGCAACAATGCTTTTTTAAAATAAATTTGAATCAAACAAACATTTTTAGCCGAGTTGCAACAAAGTTGAACTTGGCTTATAATTTGATGAATGGTGTCTGGGCGTCCGGCTGTCTGGGCATCAACTTTTGGTTTCCACATGATATCTTGAGAACCACATGTCATATCTAAATGAAACTTTGCACAGACATGAGTTATGATGAGAGGAAGAACCCTATTGATTTTGAGGCATGTGCGAGAAAGGTCAAGGTCACAACTTCTAAAAATATAAGAAAAATTTGACTTATCCGTTTCCACACAATATCTCCAGAAACACATTACACATCCAAATGAAACTTGGCATAGACATGAGTTATGATCAGAGGAGGTACCCTATTGATTTTGAGGTTTGTGCAACAAAGGTCAAGGTCACAACTTTTAAAAATGTAACAAAACTTAAACATGTCAATAAAGCCTAAAATCACATGTTTGGTATTATTTGATAACAAAAATAGCTAAAAAAGTTTAATTGTTAATTAAAAGTAGTTTTTATATTGCTAGAACATGTAAATGGTGAATGAAAGGATATGGAGAAAATGCACATGAGACAAAGTCTCTACAAATACATGGTAAAAAACAAGCAAAGGAACAACGCTTTTATTGTTGTTCTNCATCTTGAAGTCACCATGAGGCCTTCAACAATGAGCTTTGCTCATACCTCATAGTAAGTTCAAGATGGCCCCTAGCACCGGTTTGAGCGGAATTCTTTGCTAATTGTCGAGCAACGCTACATCCATGTCTTCATTGGTCATGGGTGCGGGATTGTCAACAAACATTAATTAAACTGGCAAAGTGCTCTTACAATCACTGTCATCCTTTGCCCGACAAAAGCATTCATTTTATAGTTCTAATTATGTTCACCAACACACTTTTTTGGGTGTCAATAACTTAAAAATAAGATATAAGGAAAAGTCAAAATTAAAAGAAGGGAGGTAATTAACTTAATGTGAAGAAGTATTTAATATTACTAAAAGTCTTTTGCAATGTCCAGTAAAAATAAAATCTTAGATGAAAAAAAAATACATTTATGTGTTCTTATTTTTTGTAAGTTATTGATTTCAGCAATACATATTACCTGAATTATAAGGGGAACCCCTGCTCAAATTTTTTTTTATGCCCCCTGCAATGATAAGGGGGCATATGGTTTTACCCCCATCCGTCCATCCGTCCGTCCGTCCAAGGAGGTTACATGGTTTGTCTGCGTGAGTCCTCCTACAGTTTTTATGCTAGAAAGTTTTTATTTTGCAGATCATTTGTACATATATTGAAGATGTGCATGTGATAAAGATTTTGATTTTGGTGCATTTTTGTCAAAAATATACATTGTTGAACTTAGGCATTTTTTAGTGATTTTGTAATAGAGGGTATATAGCCGCCAGCAGTGAATTGGACCCTAAGGGGAAATGCGTACAAAGATATAATAGAAAACTACTGAATGGATTCATTTTAAATTTCATAAATGAAACTTGTGAAATTTTGACCAAGTTTGTTACTTTGGTGCTGATCCATCTTCCGACATGGCCACCAGTGGCAAAACTTAGTTTAATATAGGACCCAATGGGAAATGTATAAAAAGATCTTCTGCTCTGAAACTGCTTGAACAATTTCAGAGGAATTTTGATATGAGAGTCCTTGGGTGACCCTCTTCAAAGTTTTATGTTAAATAGCTGCCAGCATAGATTAACATACGCCCTTTAAGTTTGGAAAACTGCATTCAAAAATCTTCTCTGAAACTGCTTGAAGAATTTTAATTCAATTTATAAAAAGTTTCTGATTTTTATGTACATACACCACCAAAGATGGACCATCAATTTGGAATTATAGTGCTGCATAGGACCCAGGTGAGCGATACAGGCTCTTGAGAGCCTCTTGTTGATAACTCCTTTCCTTTCCGAGCTATGAGGAGCCAAATGGGGCCAAAATTGCAAAACCTAAAATTTGTAGTTTTCATGGGATTTTGATGGTATTTTTTTATGCCCCTGCGACAAAGAGTCCGGGGGGCATATTGTTTTACCCTTGTCCGTCCGGAGGCGAGAATGATACATTGTGAAACCTTTTTCACTGCAGGACTAGTAATGAAAAAATAAATATCAAATGATCAAAGAGAGATAACTCTGAAGAAAAATAAATTAAAAAAATTAATTTCTAAGACTTACAATGGTTTGTGTGACTATACATTGTGAGACTCTTGCTTTGTGGGACTGTCCATAGTGGTTTGTTGAACTTTTTTTGAAGTCCCACAATGTATCAGACTGTCCATAGTGGTTTCTTGAACTTTTTTGAAGTCCCACAATGTGTCCATAGTGATTTTTGTGGGACTTCTTGGTTTGTTGGACTGTCCAGAGTGATTTTTGTGGGACTTCTTGGTTTGTGGGACTGTCCATAGTGATTTGTTAAACTTTTTGAAAGTCCCACAATTCACAATACGAAAAAAAACTTTAACAATGTACTTGGACAAAATTTATGGACATTCAGTCAAAAAATGTCTATCTACAATTCTCCAAAAGTTTATGAAACACAGGCAGTAAACACATTTGAAATACGAAATTTAGGACAGAAAATGTTCTAATTGTTAGTTTTGGTGATTTTTTGGGGGGGACTTTTTTTTAAGTCCCATAGTACCAAAAATGTCACACAATGTATTCAATGCGCAAACGTCGGTTTGTCTGTCCGTCCGTACGAGTGAAAAACACAACTATTAATGTTTTTGAGAAAGTTTGCAAACAAATTCCAACTACTTCAAAGAAATCTAACACACAATAAGTAGATGTGTACACATATATCTTTTAGAATATTAAAAATGGCCGCAGTTGCCATGGAAACTGAAAAAAGGTGGGAAAATTCAAAGTGCCTCAAATTTGATGAAATTTTACAAAAAGAATGTCTAGCCCCCATAGAAATGATTTTGGGTCTCAGAATGTTCAAAATGGCTGCCGTTGCCATGGAAACTGGAAAAAAGTTGGAAAATTCAAAGTGCCTCAAAATGGATGAAACATTACAGGAAGATTGCCTAACACCCATATAATTGATTTTTGGGCTCAGAACTTCCCTTTAATATATTTTGGAAAAAGGGGAGGCATATCATTGTGTCCATACTTGTACTGTGTCAACACCTGTATTGTGTCAACACACACTTAAATATGCACTTGCCATATTGATTCAGGGTTCAATGAGCGGGGGCATAATTGGTTACCATTCGGCGACAGCTCTAGTTCTTTGGGTCATTCTTGTTGTAAGCTTTCAGTAGTTTCTGAGCTATAAGAGGTCAAAGGGGACAAAATTGCATTTTTTTTTCAAATTCTGTAAAATTTTATTTTTTATCTGTTTTTAGCAGGGTTTGTTTCTTTGAATTCCTCTTGACACAAGCTTTTAGTAGTATGCCATCAAAACTGGAATATTTCTTACCGTTTCCAAGCTATAAGGGGCCAAATTGGGTCAATATTGCAAATATGCAAATTACTTAAAAATTTGATTTGTCATCGAATTTCAATGGAATTTTTTCATTGGATTCCTACTGTAGTAGGCTTTCAGGTGTGAGCCAACAGATTTTGCATAGCTCATATGGTTCCAGAGCTATTAGGGATCAAAAAGTTGATTTTTATTTTCCCTATATTGTGTCCACCTAATTTCTGTGTGAAGCTCTTTATTGTGTCCATCTAATTACTGTGTCAAACCTTTTCCTGTGTCCACATTCACTTTAAATTACATTTGTTCAAATTTCAGTGGTCGACTTGCTGCGGTTGTATCATGCTGCTCTCGGCATAACCCTTTATTTTGGAAAGGGGGGCTTGGAATGTTTTGATTTCAGTAATATGTATGTAATCTGGATTATAAGGGAAGTAACTGCCCAAATTTTTTTTGAGAGGTGGTCTGAAATGAGTTGCAATAGATAGTGGAGCTTTTGGTTGCCATGTATACCAAACTAGAAAATGGAAAATTTTAGAAAAAAAAAGAATTCTGATACATACTTTTACAATTTCAGCAAAAATAAAAAACTAGATTTTAAAGGGAACCTCTCCCCAAAGTTTTTTTGTCCCCCGCCGCACCGCGACGGTGGGACATAGTAATGGTCTGCGTCCGTGTGTCCGTCCGTCCGTCTGTCTGTCACACTTTCTTGTGGACGCAACTCCTCGGAAACCGTGTATTGGATTATGTTCAAATATTGTAGGATTGTTATTCACTATTTGTACTAGATCATATCGCACCGCCATTTTGATTCGTCATTTTTTATAGGAGTTATGGGACTTTGACCATTTTTAGCAATACTATACAACTATCTTGTGGACGCAACTCCTCGGAAACCGTGTATTGGATTTGTTCAAATTTTGTAGGATTGTTAGTCACTATATGTACTAGATCATATCACACCACCATTCTGATTTGTCAAATTTTGTTGGAGTTATGGGACTTTGATTATTTCCACATTGTTATGCAATGGCAAATCTTGTGGACGCAACTCCTCAGAAACCACTGGTCAGAATTCATTCAAATTTTACAGGATTGTTAGTCACCACTAGTACTAGATCATATGACATCGCCATGTTGATTTGTCAAATTTTGTGGGAGTTATGGGACTTTGATTATTTCCACATTGTTATACAATGGCAAATCTTGTGGACGCAACTCCTCAGAAACTGATAGTCCGAATTCATTCTAATTATACAGGATTGTTAGTCGTTATATGTAATAGATCATATCACATCGCCATTTTGATTCAACAAATTATAAGGGAGTTATTGGACTTTATCGACTTAATGCATACTACAACATAGGGAGACTTTCTGGACACATCTCGTTATACTCCAGTTAAGGGATTTTGCTGAAATTTTGCTTAGCTATTTGCCACCTAATGCAGTTGATCATATCCTGCCGCCATTTTGATTCTCAAAATTTTACATGTGAAATGGGACTTTATTGACTTTTCTGCGGTGGCGGGGGACATAGCTACGCGTAGCAATCTTGTTTTTTTTTGGAAAGGACTTGGAATGTTTTGACTTCCCCAGAGAAAATGCATGGTGTGATCACACCTGTGATCACAGGCAAGTCACACACAAGATTCAAGCGAGTCACGGCTGGGGCAGAATATTGGGATCACGGCGGGATCTCAGCTGACATCACATTCAAATCCCAGCTAAATCACAGCTGGGATCATGGCAGACTGTGATGGTATCACACCTGGGATTTGATAAATCTCGGGCGTGATCTCATCTAAATCACAGGTGTGAGGTGTGATCTCGTCCAAATCACAGGTGTGATCTCATATACTTCACGGGTGAGATCTGAACAATATCATTATTGGTAAAAGTTTCAAAACTCGATCTATTTTATGAAAAAAAAGAAATATGAAATAAATATATTGATTTGAAAAGGATCACCATCTAAAATTTCATTTGGGATATTTCTCTTTGTGTGAATTTTGTTTTGAATATTATAATTATCCAATGTTTTCTTGTGTATATCTATTTGCTTAATTTAATTTAAGTTGTGCAAACAGGGCCAGCTGACATTTATTCACCAGTCTTCCTTGAATGGTGGTCAGTGCTTAGTGCATCTATATCATGTACAAACATCATAGTGCCAAGCGAGTCAACTTTTCAAATGTCAGTGCGCATTTCATGTAAAAACGGTCCCTGTTTTCAAAATTCTGTAGAACTTATTTCTTATTAGACTTTCATGAAATTTTCACTGTTGAAAGGAGTTTGACATGCAGTTTAAGCCTGTAATTTTGAAATAATTCCAAGCTCAATTGCTTCTTTATTATCACAATTTAATTACAAACGGGAATTTCTGACGTCACAATTTACAAAGGATATATAGTAAATTTTCGATTTGTGTTTAAATATTGTCATAATATGGAAGTTACATATTTCAAAATTATTGGAATAAAATGTATATAAAATGATATTTAACAGTGAAAATTTCATGGAAATCGGATAAGAAATGAGTTCTGCAGAATTTTTTAAAGAGGGACTGTTTTTACATGAAATGACACAGGGAATTTTGAAAAGTTGCCTCACTTTTGGCACTAGGCTGTAGGTTACAAATAAAGTTACAACTTTTCTTTGTCCAGAATTCCATTGTTTTCCATTTACGTGATGGCACGTTCTAATAGTAATATGAATAGTTGTTCCTTAAATTTGAAAATTTCAACAGTGTACAATATTTCCCAGTCATGTCTCTAGTTTGATACGTGTGATAATTTCGTTTGAGAACATTTCCAAACAACATTCATGTACAAAATTGTCACCGATGATCTTTAGGACTAGGGAAAAATAAAATTAATGGGATTGAATTTGACGCCTGGCGGAACATTTGAAAATATTTATTTCGGTCGGCGGTTTAGCGATGCATTGCTTACCTACATTGCAGTATTCAGTACCGTAAAGATCATTATTTGTCTTTTAAAGTAAATTCTGTTAGACAGATCGTATTGTGTGCTGAAAAAAATCTTAACAACAATTTTCGATGATTTCCGCCAAATGATGCTGAGAAATATTCACGCTGATTGGATACATTGCAGCTTCCGCAGTGTGACTGACCAATCAGAATTACCAACTTATCGCACTTTCGGTTTATCAGACATAAAACCATGTGATATAAACACATGTTACTTAAAAACAAGGAAGATAGTTACGTTTGTAATAATTCGAAGAAAATAAACATGTGTTTTACTGATTACGACTTGGGCATCGGTAAAAGAATTGTTTACACTAAAAAATATTCTGCACATACGTATTTACGTCCTGTTATATCTTTTAATCTACCAAATGTGCTTTTCTTTTTCACAACAAACAAATTATCTCGTAGTCGTACGTAGTTGTTGAAAAGCTGTTGTGATATTCACTCTCGTCGATCTTTCCATTCTCCTTACAAATTTATTTAAATATCTTCAAATAGCTGTCTGTTATTAGTAATCATCAAAAGATGAAAAACAAATCGCCGATCATACGAAACATTATTCTTGGGTTCCCCCAAAAATAATGTCAAAAGGGGAGTGGTGATGACTGACAACAAAGATATTTTGTAGTATATTTTCTTTGGCAAATCATTTGCAAGAATGTTTAACACATTGATTTTCCACTCGCTGTCTGAAGAAATTTCCAGTTGTTAATTTCACTCAGTATTGAATGAAGTTGACTTTTCCTGACGAAGATTTTAAAAAATCCAAAAACTTCATACATGTAGGTC
>MJUU01011774.1:236381-264945 GCA_002080025.1 Modiolus philippinarum
TGATTTTGGCTTTACAACATTTTGAAATTTATGTTACAGCTTCAATTCAGCCTATCATTGTATATACCGATCACAACCCTCTTAAATTTATTCATAAAATGAAAGATAAAAATCAAAGACTTTTGAGGTGGAGTTTGACTTTGCAAGGTTTTAATCTAGACATAAGACATATTAAAGGAAAAGATAATGTGATTGCAGATGCATTGTCAAGAGTTTGATAAATTTCGTAAAACCTCATTGTTTATTTTAAAATGTTTTTCATTGCATTCAAACATTTTCTTTTGGGGGGAGGTGTTATATGTAATTTAATGTTGTAAATATTCTATAATGCATTTTATTCATTGTTTTTAATTTGTATGGCCTTAATATGATGTAATTTGTTTGGCCTAGTTATGTAATTTGTTAACAATAAACAATGGTCAAGGTTATTACACCTTAGAACATGTGGAATAATCTAGAATTTAAATTCAGATTTTAACACATAGATTTTTCTAGATGTTTTTCTTACATAATCATTCTAGTCATGTGATTGTCAGTTGATTAGAATGTTCTAGTTAAATCTTGTGGATAGATTTTTCTAGAAATAATAAATGTATTTATATGAGGTAGCCGAAAAGGGTTAAGTCAGTCAGTTTAATAAGTTTATACAGGATCAATTAGTTTATATAGGATTATCACGCACATCTTTCGTATTGGAAATCGACATCAATTATTGTGAATCTATTATCAACTATTTAGTGAGGATTATAAGAATTATTCTATTGGACATTTATTGGTGGAATTAAGTGAACTGTTCATTTGGATTATTACTTGGACTTCATTATTGTCAGATAAGTTATATATTGTATTTAATTTGTAAAATAATTAATTTTTTTTTTGTCTGATTAAAAAGTTAATTTGAGCCAATTTTGTTTTTTCTTTGCTGACTTTAATTGGTCATTTCTACCACATAACACATTTTAAATTTTTTTTTCAATCAAGTACCCAAAATTGCAGTTTATTTATGTTCTGCATATGGTCATTTCAGCAACAATATGTCTCATCAGTGCAGATTATATCAAAACAATTGGAAAACCGATATTCATGTTTCTAATTCTAACCCCGTTGGGTTCCTACCATAGACCGTTATATTAAAATTTTTAGGCCCTGCATTAGCGTAAATATTCGCAAATCCGGGGAGATGGGCAAGTTTCCACGTTGACTGAATTTATAGACAGCTTATATATCTGGTTGAAAAATATCCAAGTTCATGCAAAATTTTCCCGTGTCCCCCTGTTGTTTCATTTAAAAGACCTAAAAACTTGAAAGATATTCTTGTGTCATCAGTTTTAAAGAAACAACAAACATCAGAACAAGCTTCTTATATCCCTTGTAGAATTAAAAGGTGCCTTTGTTGCAAAGCTGCTGATACTAACACCAGTTTCAGTAGCTCTGTTACCGGAGAGCAATTTAAAATATTTACAGATTCCAACTGCAAATCAAAAAATTTACTATATATTCTGACATGCGGGGCTTGCAAAATCCAGTACGTAGAAGAGACTGAAGATCATTTCAATTTGAGATTCAGTAATCACAGATCATTTTACAGAAACAACAGAAATTGTCCGCTCACACGGCATTTGAGAAACTCTTGACACTCCTTCGATGATATAAGATTCCAAATCATCAAGGTCAATTCGAACTGGGACAAGGAGACAAGAAGAAAAAAAGGAAAAATTTTGGATGTACCAGCTGAAAACGCTAGAACCTGATGGACTACATGAAAAAAAAAATCAAAAGCATATTGTAGATGAAAAACAAGTAGCCACAAATATTTTTTTCAAAGACTCTGATTCTGAAGAGTTGATTTTATTGGTTCCCTGAAGATAAAATTTGAAAATTAAAATTTGTGTTGGTTTGTGTATTTGATATATTTTTGTAACAGTAATAGACTGAATTATACATCTTATTTCAGTAAATGTGTCTGTCTGATGAGGGGAAACGGATTCCTGAAATATACTTGTATATATTTTTTTTATATTCTTTAGTGTTGTTATAGTTACTTTATTGGTTTTTGTGTATATATAAAGAACAGCCAAATCCCTCGGTGGGAAGGCAATCTCGATATTCATTTCTCTAATTCTAAACCCGTTGGGTTCCTACGATAGACCGTTATATTTTTAATTTTTAGGCCCTGCATTAGCGTATATATTCGCAAATCCGGGGAGATGAACAAGTTTCCACGTTGACTGAATTTATAGACAGCTTATAGATATATATATATATATTTAATTTTTAGGCCCTGCATTAGCGTAAATATTCGCAAATCCGGGGAGATGAACAAGTTTCCACGTTGACTGAATATATATATATATATATATATATATATATATACGTCTGAAAATCAGCCCAACATTGTTGGATCTGCACATTGGTAGTTCCCTCTCCGGGATTCGAACCATAACTGTTGTGACATCTATGGCAACACCGCCTGCACTACGTCCAGCGCCCTAGACCACGCGGCTACCTAGGCTATATAAAATATAGCTTTCGGTAACCGGGTAATACCTCCTCGTAGGTTTAATCTAGGGTTGTAACGCAGAACATGATGTATGGGTGCTCGTGCAGATCAGCTGTGTGTATAGCAGGCAGGATTCAATGTCCTCCGACAAGGAATGCCGCCACACAAAGTATATATATATATATATATATATATATATATATATAATGTGTGTGTGTGTGTGTGTGTGTGTGAATGTTGCTGTTGGATTATTCAACGATAGAGACCGGAGTTTAATGCAATTTCAAGAAAGATAATACATAAAACAAACAAAGTAACTATAACAACACTAAAGATGTAAAAATATGTACACAATTCTGTTATATCTCAGGACTCCGCGACCCTTCTTCAGACACATATCGACCGACAGAAGATGTGCAATCAGTCAGACGCTGTAACAATTTTTCTAAATTACATAAACCAACAAAAATTTTTTATTTGAATTTGTATCTATAATCAACCAATCAAATTAAATCTTAAGAATCTATTTTTTATCTAAATTTTATCTCGTTCTGTGTTTTACTTATAATTTTTTGAATTCTTTTTTATTAAGACCGTCAGGCTCAAGAGTTCTTAATTGAAACATCAAAAATTTAGTGTTGTTATAGTTACTTTGCTTGTTATATAAGTACATACAATATTTATTTCCGTACATTGAATATATTCAGTCTTATTAACGATACATCGTACGCAGACATTCTCATAAGGACACTCATTGTCATGTTTAATATGGCTCCATAGCCATGTTCAGTACGTGAAACAAATTGAAATGAGTTCATTATGATATCCTTTAGGTAGATGCAATAAGCATAGGCGTATATAAAGGGTGACAAACAGAACATTCACCATAGCAGTTGTTTTGTAAATAACCATCACTAAGTCAATTCAAGATATCAAACTTTATTTACTGAAAAAATACAGAATCCAAAAATCTAGTATTTTGGTTTCAAAATATAGAGACTGTATCATTCAGCTATAAATTTATATTAACAGAATTTAAGACCAAACTCATTGTACTGGATGATGAAGGTACAGTAGACGTTCATGGTATGTAAATAACGTCACAACTGTGAACGATACAACTGCTGCTGTATCAACAAACGTACGTGTGGATATCATTAATATTAATCCCGAACGAAAGGAAAAATTAATAAAGACTGACCATAGGTCTTGTAGAATAACATACCATAAAGTTAAATTACTGTGGTTTTAAGAATACTAAGGTCTACAAAAAATTACTGCTCTCCTTAAACAAGATAATTCCGTCACAATGAAAACAAAATATATCAAACGAATGAGGAAATCAAGAAGGTGACGTGTTTCATGATTAAAGGAGAAAAAATCTGGGAATACAAAAACCCGTCAGTCCTGAAAAATCTAATGGGGATAACTGTCGATAGTAGTGGTAATTGTTATGTTACATCATTCGATTATCACCATGAAGTGGTGATTTCAGGAGACCGTTAAGATGGAAAACAACGCCTTAGTGAGACAGATAGTATGAATTGGCCCTATTCAATATATATAAATTATAAAAACAAAACAACTAAAGACAGTCTAATAATTGTAAACAATAATGAACCAGCATTCTTGTATCGCAAATTTAAAAAGTAGTTGAATACATTAGAAGTGCAAATTATAGATGAAACAAACAAAAAAAACAATAAAAACAACAAAAAACAAAACAAAAAAAAAAAAGAAAAAAACCATACAGTACTGCCATTGGCCTCATTTGTGTTCCATTTGAACATTGACTCATAATGATGTAATGTGTTTGTTCAACATTGCACACAAGCCAAGTCGGTTTATTTCAAATGATCTTTGAAAGCAGATGAATGATTTGAGTTATGTTGTGATCTAGTACATGTAGAGGTGTGACATCTTGTCGGTAAGTAAAGTAACATGTTTAGGCGGAAAATGATTGTTGGGTTAGAAACTGTAATAGGGGTCAACTGTATGTACAATTTGTTCCTTCAAAATATTTGTTCTAAAAGAAAAAAAACATTATATTTTTTCCCCAACGGAACAAATATTACACAAGAAGTAACAGTTAATATAATATCTGCAGATTACCACTTCAACAGCTTATGTCTCTTCAGTGCAGATTAAATGAAAGCATGCCCATATGCACCCGAATATGTGTAACAAATAAACAAAAGGATAGGAATGGAAGTCCAAACTCATCGAATCGCAGAGTTATACAGGTAGGAGACACCACTAACCACGTGGGAAAAGAGGTGTTGTTCAGATTCATTTGTACAGGCACAGGCATGAATCATACACCTTTAAATAAACTGAATTTTATTTTCATAATTATTTTATCAAGGACTTACTTAAAACTATCCTTGTTATTCAATTGCTCATATTCTCTTCTGATGTTTAGCCAACTAGTTGGACTGGTAGGGAATAGTGATGGTTGTTGACTGGTCAGTGTCACTGTGTGGTTGACGAGACATCGTCTGTTCAACTTCATCTGCACGACTAATATCATATTGTTCTTTTCGTGCGAGAGTGTTAATAAAACGTGTGTTTCTGAAAAAAAATCTTTGTTTACGTTTGTCTTTCGTTTTACATTTGTATTTTTCCTGTGTATTTCCTTGGCAGATCGTAGCATGTGATTATAGTTTTCAGCCATTGTAGATGTTTCCTTTTATCCTTTTTATTTTTTTTATGAAACAAGTTCTACAAATTCGATTTTTTTTTCCACTGAGAAAATCATTTAAACGAAGGGTTGGGACATAAAGTCTGGTGAATTATTTTTCGTCAGTTAAATATTTCATTTTGCATGACAATGATAATTTGTTTCTTTGTGACTAAGTACAAGTGAAACAACTACAAACTGAGAATATGACAAAGTGCTTTAGACCATTAAATTTTATCTAATTAGTGCTGAATTAGTAAAATCAAATCAACTTTAAGCTTTACCATTTGTAATGCGAAGTATGGGTGACTGCTCCCAATGAATTGATTTTTAAGTTTCGAACATTTTTTTTTATATTCAGTAGATGTTATTTCATTATAATACAAGAAAGGATAAAAATGAAATTACTGATATCTATTTGCTTTATATAAGGTAAACACCATCGGCTTTCGACGAAACTAGGCCAGTATCTATGCATATAAGTTATCGCGAGGACTTGGTTATTCTCTTTCGATTATCTTATAGCAAAACCAATTCACTGGATTAAAAAATGGGATTTGAAGGAATTTTGGGGTCTCAAGATATTTGCTATTTTTCCTTAATAATATGGTATATTTTAATATTTAATCAGGGGGACATTCAAAAAATCTGAACCCCCTGGATTCGCCAGGCACATGGAGTTGACTACAAACTTTGTCTTTTATTTTTAAAAATGGCATTTCAGTCTTTTTGTGTTACTGTGGAAGCAAAATTTGTTACTGGTTAATAGGACTCTTGAAAAATTTTTTACGCGTTGTTTTTTCTTTTTTTTGGGGGGGGGGGGGGGGGGGNTTGTATTAGTTTGTTTTTGTTTTTTGTTTGTTTTTTTTTTTTGTTTACTGCGAAACTGGACTTTAAAGCGTGCGCCAGACGTATGTAAATATTCGAAGACTATAAGTGTTTCCTGATCCCTGAAATGTCGAATCCGAATATAGATAAGATATAGTCAGGCTTCTCATTAGTGTCTTGATTACCTGATTATTATGGGTTTTAATCATGGCTACCGTATGTATATTGCAATGAATATTTGATTATTAGTCCTCTTTTCTGAATATTTGGTTACCATATGGTATGAAAATTGCCTAAAATGTTCAGTATTTCTAGTAATAGTGTCTTTTACCAAACAGTCATTTAAACTGAGGAAGGGAGACAGATGTTGTCTTTATATCTTTATTTCATGTTGAATTTGTGTTTGTTTTAATATGTTTTGCTACAACCCTAATGGGTTTATGTTTGTAATCTAAATAAATAAATTATAATAATAAAAAAAATACTGTTCATATTTGAAAAGGTTATGATTACTTAATTATATCAGTAATTGAATGTTACTTGTCTCGAATATTTGTAATACACTGGATCGGCGGATCCAGCATTCGGACAAAGGGAGTACAAATGAATTCCAGAAAAAGGGAGTGTCAACCGTCGATTTTTTTTTTGAAAATGTGTATTGACTTTTGTCTAAATTCTGCAAGAAATAAAAAAGAGGAAAAAAATAGAGAAATAAAAAAGAAGAAAGAAAAAGAGGTTCCAATCCTTTGAACCACCTCCCTTTAGATCAATCAATGTTCCAATGTTCCCTGTTTGTTTTAATTAATATGTATTTGTTTGCTTATGTGTATGTGGGTGTGTGTATGGGAAGGGTTAAGTGGGGTAGGTGGAATGACATGTTGTCTACTCTGCGAATACACAGATATTCATCCATATTGATGGCGAACTACAAAAGAAAAGTGTCACGTGGACATATATGAAAATTGAGGCGAATATATGGGTTTTATTGATTTATTAATTGTGAATAAATGAATGGACTACTTAGAATAGTTAACCATAGCCAGCGATACCCGCACGAAAGTTTGAAGACAAGCATACACCGTATTTGAAAATTAAATCCAAAAGTAAAAGTGCTCCGTTTCAGTATTCTGAGATTACGTAAAAACTGTCTATGTTAACTTCCGGGGTACCCGAAAGGATAGAAATGAAAGAGCAAATATGCATTTGCTAAATATAAGGTAACAATTGTATACTGGTCCCTTCGTATCAAGCGAAGAATGATGTTAAATTTCGTAAAACAGTTTATAAAATCAATGCTTACTCTACCGGTGCACCTGATCTCATACATGTTTTTACTAGGTCCTTGTATATTTGTGTGTGTGTGTGTGTGTGTGTGTCCATTTTTCTTTCCTATGCTCTACTCATGTGATGTCTTCTTTTCCCGTTTTTATGTTATTTTTTTATGATTTCATGCACACTAGTTTTGATTATATCATCAATAATTGATCAGATAGAGTAGGAACTTTTAACCTTGTTCTCACGCACCCAAACTAAGAAATAAAATCTATCACGACATAACCATGTGCACTTAAGACAATAAAAGTCGCGTTATTTTCTCCTTGATGTGTCTACTTGTTGTTATCTTTGATGTACTGAATTGGATGATTTGGCTTTCTGTTCTGTTGAAATAATTTCGATAGGCTGAAGGGAAAAACATGGCTTGAAATTTCAACCTTTGAAAAGGTAAACAAATACTATTAAATTTTACTTACAAAAATTAATGAAACGTAATTGCTTTTTGTTCAATGCCAGGTTCAAATGAAATGCATCAAATGTAAAATTTTTGCACTGATGCTGGTATGCATTTCAAGCTGAACACAATCAAAGATTTAAAGCATTATTATTATTTAAATATATATTATTTATTTCTTGAAGCATGAAAATCTTCCCAAAGCGACGAAGTGTGTCATATGTTATCGTATTACTGTTTATACTGCCAAAATATTAATACTACACTGCAATGTGTTTTGTACAACCGCGATCATCAGTTGGGGAGGTACAGTCCAATCGTCAACGGCGTTTGAAATGCAATGTTCATAAACAATTGCGGCGTAACTGTTGCAGGATAAGGGCCAACTTGTGGTTTTGCTTATATTTTAAGCGGAACTTTTTAAAAATAAGATTTCCAATATACTTCTTATGAACAAAGTGCCCAATGCGCTCAATAAGAATATTTCCTCATTTGTAATCATTTCTGAGCTATAGGTGACAGACAGGGTGGGTCCTATTCCTCTGTTATTCTGTTACTCTGTATATCATAAGACCCTTTAGAGATTTGATTATGTTGGAACTGCTTTCCACCTCAGGGCCGATTCTACTGTGGTATCTATGGCCACCTCGTGGATTCTTTCTGCTTCTGTTGGTCCATATTCTCAAAAGCGGAAAAGTCCAATCGTTTAGAATATTTTTAAGTCGAATTTTAGGTTCGTCCTTGCTACAGTGTTCCACACAGCGCACTCGTAGTCGACATACTGGAAAGAATCGTTTTAATTTTCACGGTTGCTAATTTTTGCGGTTTCTTCAAATAGTACATGTTCGCGGGTATGAATTTTAGCAGTTTTTACGAACAACTAAAACTATTTGTACCGTCTGATAGTTTATGCACTTTTTTAATAAACATATTCAGGGAACTAATTTTTTGCAGTCTTTTGTGAACCGCGACAATAGCGAATATTAGTACATCGCGAAATTTACTACGAGAACAGTATGTTAGATTTTTGACGGTGTTATCGGGGACAAGTACAATGGAATGGGATAACAAAAATATCACAGTAAAGATTGATTATATATTTCACTGTCTTAATTTTATTGCTCCTATACACGAGGACTCGTTAACGCTTATGTCATTATTGAAGACTTGAGATAAAAAAGAAAAACAAACTTACTCGAGGAAACAATATAAAAATATAGTACTGATATTGATTACCTAAATTTTAATTAAACATTTTGTCTGCATTAACATTTATGAAACATAATATTATAATTTATCAATATGACCTCACTTGTGCTTTTTAGTCATTGGGCATAATGGCCGCATAATTGATTGATAAAAAAATTGAAATTATAAATTATTTTAATATCAATAATATCATAAAAAGATATAATAGGAGTTTTCATTTTTTTCGTCTTTTTCAATAAAAATTTCGCCGTAAAGGTGTACTCCATAACTTACAGGACCAACACTTTTAAAAATGCTTTATGTCTTGATATCAAACTTAAAAGTTGATCTGTAATTCATTTATATCTCTGACGATTTTCCCAACGATAAATGTTCAGATAACTTTTTCGACAAAGATTAAAGTACATACAAGAATCAAGTACATTCTATCTGTATTTGGTTTTAGTTATATGTTTGTAATTCTATAGGGAAACGGAATATAGATGAGGGACGCTTTGATACCAATTTACAGGTCTAACCCCACCTCTAGGTGCTAGATCTTGCTAGTGTCGGTACCAAGTCCGGCTAACCTGAGTTTCTATCGGTGTCTATGTTTGTCTTCTGTCATATTCATTGCATTTCTTGTGCAGTTCCCTGGTAGGTTATGGTATATGATTGTAATATTCGGCCATTGTATCTTTTCTACATTTTTCAACCACCGCGATTGTGTCTTTACCACTTAAACAATCGGAATTAACTAAACTGAAGGCCCCCATATCAATGCCTAGCTACAACTATGCTTTGGTTATCATTGCCCGATGTTCCGATACAGGAAACATTTTGAAGCGGTCGATGTTATCAGTATTATTGATTTATTCGCAACCTGTATAATAACTTTTTATGTGAGGCATATTTGAATATACACAAATTCATTTAAAAACAAGTGGTCAAGAACTTAGATGTTTTAATTTTGTAGGAAGTGTCACATTATCCATCATCATTGGTAATTAACATACAACGTGGACTGAAGGCGCAGACGCCTATAAAACAATTGAAGAAGGTAAAAGGTGAGGTTTTATTCAACCCAGGGGCACCGAAAAAGCTGACAGTTTCATGATTCTATATTAGTTGTGTGTTATATTATTCTCTATGTGCATCTTTTGTCGTTATACCGCATAGCCGTTTTTTAGCAGATGGAATAAGACCGTAAAAATACATCATGCAAGAAATTTGTTTATTCTTACCTAAATTTATTGCATTTCTAGTACTTAATCTTAGCAACAATTTTTATTTAATTCTAACTTTACAAAAAAATCCTTAAACATTGTATCTAAATGTCAATGGGATTAATTAGATTATTGCATTAACTGTACAATCAGCTATTTGACTGTAGTATGAAGATAGGTCATTAATTGAAATAGTGATTGTACGCTAAATAATTCATTTTTATTAAATACAATTTGCTATTTACGTTCAAATTTACATTTTTTTTAATTTACTTATACCTTTTTTCCTTTCAAGTAAATATAGAAGTATTAAAAAGCCATGAAAATTTAAAACGCTAAATCTTTTTGGCAAATCCGCGAAATTTTTTGACCCCTGAAAATAAACCGCTATACAGTATAACGCACCTAGATTATATTATTATGCGCTTTTGTTATTATATACGGTCTATTATAACAATGAATGTCACGGGCTTCGTCATTAAAAGAAAAAAAATCCGACAATTAATAAAACGTCAAGTTCCATAATATTACTCAATATAACTTGTCTATTCTGTATTGCATGTAATTCTACTATTAAATACGTTTTATTTTTCTCTCTTTAACTGTAAAAGTTTGTATTGCCTGTGTTCAAAACACAATATTTCAATATTGCAAAGTCAATAATCTTGTTAAGACTCCACAAATCAATGCGTCTACTCAAGTTAGGAAGTTCTTATAGGAAAGCAGGTAAAAACTAGAGAATGTGTCAATAAGACACGGATGCCACGCCGACAAATTTATCACAATAGATAACCTAAGTCATCCAGGCATAAAAATTAGTTCCCAGTCACTGAATCATCAGGAAGTGCCATTAAAGATAATGGTTAATAAACTTTTGTTGAATAATGGAAAGTAACTAAAATACCATACTAAAGTCTTTTAAACATTAACTTTTGGTCAAATAGGTTATAAAATTATCCATTCATTATGTATTATACACCAATTAAACATCTAGATGTTTGAAACGGGCTCATGCAAAAATTTAACAAAGTCATTCAAGCAAAAATGGAGCCAAAGGCAACAAACTGTCCAAAAAATAGGAAGTTCTCACGAAGAAGAGTAATTTCATGAAGCATCATAATGATATGTTGTGAAGTTGTTGAGAAAACTACGTAAAACACAAAATTTGCCAAAAGTCACTCAGGTGTAAAATGTAGGTCAAATGCACTATATTGGCCTTGATTTGGATAGTACTGATTTATTTTGATGCGACAACTTTGCGATAACATGTTAAATGATGAGAAACGGACTTAAAAGCAAAATTAAGCAAAGTCACTCAAGCGCAAAATATAGGTCATAGCCACCCAGTTATCAATGATTTAAGTAAACTCATCAAGGCCATTATTTTGATTAAACATTCAGGTATAATGTGTAGTTGTTCAGAAATGGACTTAAACGCAAAATTTAATAAAAGTCACTCAAGCGTAAAATATAGGTCAAAGCCGACTAACTGTCAATGTTTTGGGTAGTACTGATCAAGGTAATTTATTTGATGAAATATCACATTGGCACTATGCGTAATTGTTGAAAAATGGACTTAAACGCAAAATTTAATAATTGTCACTCAAGCGTAAAATATAGGTTAAAGCCATCTAACTATCAATGTTTTGGGTAGTACTCATCAAGGCAATTAATTTGATGAAACATCATATTGGTATAATGCATAGTTGTTTAGAAATGGACTTTAACGCAAAATTTTTACAAAAGACACCCAAGCGTAAAATGTAGGTCATGGATCCCTAATTGTTGGTGAATCTGGTAGTAACAATCAAGGTGCATGTACTGATGTAATATAATCAAAATATTACAAGATGTTGCCAATATAATTATGGACCTAAACGCAAAACTTAACATCGGGATGGACGTACGTACGTACGTACGGACAAGAGTAAATCTATATGCCCCTTCCACTTCGTGGCGGGGCATAAATATGGATATTATATTATGAATATAAGATATAACATCTTTTCATTAAATGGAAACAAAATACCACGAATTGCTGTATAGTTTTGCACCTTAACAGTCTCACATTTACTATATGGACCTTAAGAAAATAATATCGAAAATAATTTTTACAATACAAATAAAAGTTTAATTTGCATAGATTATATTACGAAAATGCAAGAATATCTGTCCTAAAAATTACCCTTCCGACAATTATCACGAACAAGTACACCGTAACTAAATATATAGATATAGGATATACCCCAAGCATCGGGATGTCTTGCAATTTACTCTCGACTGGTTAATTTGAATATACCAGTTTATTCCAAGATGAACAACCTTAAAAATTGGTCATTTAAATGTCTTCAAATGTTTTTTCTGGGGACTAATTCATTATAGATGTTTGTGCTGTAAGTAAATAAATCAAGTTCACTAGGTGTCCACTACACACAGCCAACAGCAATTTTAAAGTTCACCATCTTCTTGCGCAGTATTTTTTTCAATGTTTCAAGTTAAGTTTCAATTAAGCTTTATAGTGTATAATTATAGTTTGAATAATAATGAAGTCTTAACTACAGTATGTAATCAAAAATGGTTTTTTTTTTCAAAGCGACTATGGCGACTTCAACTACTATTATATGTGGAGTGTGCGTTAATCAACATATCACTAATTATGCAGAATTTTGGTGTCTTGAATGCGAAGAAGGGCTTTGTGTGGATTGCCACAGGTATCATAGTGTATCCAAGGCATCAAAAACCCATGGCTGTATTCCTGTGGACCAGTACAATAAACTCCCACCTTCAATTTCAAAAATTGTTCAACACTGCAAAGATCATGAGATAAAATACACGAATTACTGTACAACTCACGACACACTGTGTTGTCCAGATTGTATTTCCACAACCCATGGTGAGTGTAAAGGCTTTCTGTCCTTGAGGGAAATTATAAAAACGGCAAAAACGTCTACGCTGCTAAACGACCTGGAACAAAGTTTGGAGGATATCGAAAGAAACATTGAAAAGATAATACAAAACAAAAAACAAAATCTGTCAAACATCAAACAACAACAGAAAAAAATTCATGAAGACATAAAAAAACATCGTGACAAAATTATCTCTCATTTAGATTCCCTGGAGCAAAATTTGATTACTGAACTTAATACAGCTGAGGAAAAAATTGAAACCAAAATAGGAAATTTAATTCATCGACTGTCTAAAGAGAGGCAATTCGTGCATGCATTGAAAATTAACATTGAAAGTTTGAAGAAGAATGCTTCTGATTTGCAGATATTTCTTGGAAATAAAATGTACCAACCGGAAGTTGACAAAGCGGAGAGATATATGAAATCTTTATCTGAAGATGGAAGTCTGGGGGAGTTGAATTTGAAGTGCAACACTAATGATGCGATACTAAAAACGTTGCTTGAATTACCATTTGGGTCTGTATCTATAGAAATAGACTCTCATCAACTAGTTCTTACGACAGAAAAAGAAAAACAAGCACAAATGATGACAGTTAAACCAAAATCGTCACCAAAATCAATTCACGATATCAAACTTTCTTTACTGAGAACATACCACCTACCAGAAACCGGCTTTATGGGCTACAAATGTTGTATCTTTCATCCGAGGAAGATGAAATGGTTAATAACAGACCGTAGCACATCAAAACTCTTTATACTGGGTCCTCGAGATAGAGTCGTTCCTTGTTCGTCTCCTGCCAATGACGTTACAGCTATTGACAACAAAATTGTTGCCGTATCAACAGTGAAAGGGATAGATTTCATTAACATCGATATTAATAGAATGGAAAATATTTTAAGGACTGACAATAGATGTTATGGAATTCCATACCACAATGGTATATTACTGTGGTGTGAACAATCCAAAGGTATACAAAGAATGGATCTGTCTAAATGGAATATTACTACTCTGGTTAATCAAAACCAACTTCCAGAGGAATCTTATGTTACAACAAACGGAGACAAGATATATCAAACAAACAATAAAACTGAAACCGTGACGTGTTACACTATGAAAGGTGAAAAATTATGGGAATATAGAAATCCGTCAGTTCTCAAGTGTCCAGTAGGGATTACGGTCGATAATAATGGTAATTGTTACGTTACATCATACAGCAGTTACGATGTAGCGGTGATTTCCGCGGACGGAAAGAATGGAAAACAACTCCTTAGTCAGACAGATGGTCTGAAGTGGCCATATGGAATATATTATGACAAAAGTGATGAGAATCTGTTTATAGTGAACAGACATGGACCAGCTTTCTTGTATCACGTACTTTAAAAAGTAGTTTCATATTTTTAGTAAAAAGAACTTAGTCCGTGGGCTGGACACACTTTCCGTGCACCCCCCCCCCCCNCCCCCCCCACTTCCGAACCAGACCGATTTTTTTCAGTCCTTCTATGTCCCCTCTTCAAAATAAAACATGTTAACACGAACATAACCTGCACGCATAGACAGTATAGGGCCACTTTTATAGTACACCATCAGAAATTCTTGTATTTACGTTTTAACGTAAGTTTCATCTTTTAAGATGCATATTTTTTTTTTACGATAAGTAATATGTACTAAAATTTGGTACCAAATTAAAGCTGTATTTATATTCTTTACAATGAACACAAGTTTAGGCACTTTACGCCATTTTTATGATCTGGGGATGCAAAAAATGTACCCCTCCCCCTGCAAAAAATTGCGAAAATGACAATTTTAGGCTGTCAATTCCTTTCAGATAAACAACCCTCGTCATTTGATCTAGTTTTTATGCCTAACTTATCAAGTGTGATACAATGTTTGAAAATAAAACCATTACAGTCCATAAAATTTTGATTTTCGGTATAAAATTTTAGAAAAATGGAAATTTTCGGAATTTTAGATTTTTTCACAATTTCGACTTTATGACTTTAGGATCGTAAAATCTGAATATATATTTGATAATGGCCCATTTAATAATGATTTATGATATATTATCAAGAAATTGTACGCACAAATTTTAGTTTCAGACATAAATTAGGTTCAGAAATGTCAAAATTAGCACCCCTCCCCCTCAAAGTTGGGGAAAAATTTGAAATATTCAGGCTCTAAATGATAAAAAGATAATGTTTAATGGGAATTCTAGTGTTTATTTCACTTAAGCTGACATGCAGATCATTCAAGTAGATTTAAACTTTTTAAGAGGTCTGTTTCCGACTCTTCTGCATGAAATTCTATGCAAAATGGGAATTTTCCGTTTTTCAGAATTTCTGCTGTTTTGACTTTGAGATGCAAATACTTCATGAAATTGATATGTAACTTGACAATGTTGATTTAATATCGTTTCATTATATGTTAGCAATTACAAAGTATGCTTTTAAACATTTTAGACTAACTACAGTCTCATAAATTACAAACATATTACCCCTTACCACACATATTCAACACAATTTATTCCATTTTATTCAGCTTAAAAAGCTTGAAAATCTTAAACCTTGTATAAAGGTCCAATGACATATCATTTTCAAACACCAAAATACACAAAGACTGACTTATATCACAAATAAGATCATGCTAGTGATTTATGGGCAGTTAATCAACAATTAAAATTGGATTTCGTAAAATTCTGAAATGCTGGAAATCCCCGTTTTTCACGAAAATCGCCCCAAATGTGCAAGTTTACCCATATTTGGTGTTAAAATTACATATAACGATATATCAAATGCATCTTTTGCAAAGAAAGTAAAACATTAGCATGCTATGTTCATATATATGTAAAGAAAGACATATTTTGGGGACTTTTAAGTTTAATTTTGTTGGGGTAGGGGTAAGATTTTTGGTATTTAGAGTCACAGTGAACACTCCTTGTTTTTCAAATCAGTGTTTTAAGATAACTTATATACCGGTTAAAACAATGAATTGGAATATTTTCAGATAAATCCTCCAGATTTGCCACATATAACGATTTAAAAGTGAATTTTGGACAAATCTAAAATGCTAAAAATCCCCATTTTTGATCAATTTTCGACAAAATATTGAGTTTAAGCTGAAAAGTGGGATTTAAAATACCAAATTATGATAGAATTCATGCAACCCTGCTATATGCGTCGCAGATTTTGCGTGTGGTAGTTACTTTTATCCCTACATAGACAAAAAATCGACAATTTTGAGGAGAATTTGTTGGGGTAGGGGTAAGATTTTTGGTATTTAGAGTCACATTAAGCACTCCTTGCTTTTCTAACAAATGTTGTAAGACAACTAGTGTATCGCTTAGAACAATTAATTGGCATATCTGCAGATATATTCAATAGATTTGATATATATTGCGATTTAACAGTGAACTATGGACAAATCTGAAATGTTGAAAATTCCCATTTTTTATGAATTTTGGGAGAAATATTGAGTTTTAGTCCACCAATGGCTGTTTAAATACCAAATTATGATGTTATTCAGGCAGCATTGTCATATACAACGCACATTTTACGTGTTCTGGTTATTTCCATGCAAACTTTGACAAAAAATTGGCAATTTTAGGGAAAATTTGTTGGGGTAGGGGTAAGATTTTCGGTATTTAGAGTCACATTAAACACTCATTGTTTTTCTAAACAATGTTTTAAGACAACTAATATGTTGCTTGGTACAAATAATTGGCATATCTGCAGATATATCCTCCAGATTTGGCATATATAACGATTAAACAGTGAACTTTGGACAATTCTAAAATGTTAAAAATTCATCAATTTCGGGCAAAATATTGAGTTTAAGTCGACAAATGGTTGTTATAATACCAAAATCATAATGTTATTCATGTAACATTGTCATATACAGCAGACATTTTGCGTGTTCTGATTATTTTTATGCGAAAATAGACCCAAAAATGACAATTTTAGAGTAAATTTGTTGGGGTAGGGGTAAGTTTTATTGATGTATGATGTTTATATTACCTAAAAGTAGCCATTATTTGTAATGGTTGTAAAGCAAATATAATAAGCTTTCATTTGATACCTATTTTAAATGATATTTGTTCACTAAAAAATAATATTAGGCAAATAAAAGACAAAACTTATTCAAAAACGAAATTATACAAAGGTCCATGTATTTGGTCTATTTGAAAATAAAATTTTGGTCATTCAAAATGTGTTAACATCGTCTTATCATTTTTTATATTGAAGAAAATAGATTGAAAAGCTAAAAACAATTTTCAGAATCGGGAATTGAGATGCACTTCGGGTTCTTTAGACCATCAAACTTACGCAATTTCAATGAAAATATCAGTTTTTTCGTCAATATTTCATTGGGGTAGGGGTACGTTTAATTGCGCTATGGAACGGTCTAGGCATAGAAATTGTTAAAACTTGGGATTTTTGTAAAGCTCATACAATAAGCAATGATTTGATACCCCGTTTTTATAACTGGAAAGCATTTGGTTAACATTTTGAAGCAACTGAAAGAAAAACTTGAACGAAAAACGAAATTTTCCAAGATTTTGGTAGGTAGGTCTAAAAATGGGCCAAATTGCACAAGTGCGTGCAGGTTATGCTCGTGTTAACATGTTTTATTTTGAAGAGGGGATGTATACGGACTTAAAAAAATGGGTGGGGTTCGGAAGTGGGGGGGNGGGGGGTTATTCCAGCCCATGGACTAACTGTTATTTAAAAAATATTAACAATGATGTTTTTGATAATTCTAGCCAACCAATATCTAATGCTTTTAAAGTTATAAAAATATAAATTAAAAAACACTGATGTAGATGCACAGCATTCATTTTCCTTCAAGGAAACTCTGATGGATAGAAATATGCCAAATCCCTTTGCATCTTTTGGGATCGTTCATAGCTACGAAAGAAACAGATTTATTAAAGCAAAATTGCCTGTTTCTGAATCCTAATTGTTTATTTGTTAAAATTTATTGTCGTTGATTTTTGCGAATTAGCAAAGTTTGAGTGAAAAATACTTCTCAAACACAATGATATTAAACGTTACAGTGTACATACTCATCAACAATACTTATCTTGCAACTTTTTTCGTATTTTGTCTGTAAAGCAAGTCAGTCACTATCAGGTTTGGGCTATGTATATTATTTGCAGACATAGGTTATAAATACTATAGGACACATATATAGATACATATATAATCAAAATTTATTGATGTTGTTACAGGTATCAACTAACAGAAAATAAAAACAAAATAAATGTACGAAGTTTGCAAAATAAATATTCTTTATTTTTCAAAAAGGTCGAAGTTACGCTTTTCTGATCTTAACAAAACACAACTGTAGTTCAATACAGAATAAAAAAATGTATGTGAAGAAGGTATAGAAATGAAAGTGCACAGACTTGATAAAACGAGTAAAATAAAAAAAAAACCGAAGACCAGTGACAAAACTAATCAATCTTACAAACAATTCAACGCATCCATTGCGTGAGCTTTGATGAAAAATAGAATGACAGAATGTGCCCTACGAAGAGTAAACATACCCTGCGTAGTGAACTGCAAACCTATTCGTCAGTGTCAACAAAGTATATATGTTACAAAGCTTTATATTGATTGGTTTAATCGTGTATTTGTAGACACTTTGTCTCATGTGCATTTACTCAATATTCTTTCATTGTAAATTATCATATGGAAACGCTGCAAACTAACTCACACACTTGTTGATTTTATATGTTAGTTGTTAGAAGCTTCGTTGTTATACTTTGCATTCCCCAAAAATACTGATTTTTACCAGGTCAAACTACTGCATATTTACAACAGTTGTCTGTGGATGTGAAGTTACGATATACAACTTTCTATTACTTTTCAGTGGATAAATCGATCACAAACTTGTAAATTTTTATGCCCCGCCTACGATGGCAGGGGGTCTGTCCGTCCGTCCCAAGTTAGGTTTACCTTTAAATTTCAGTCTTTCCTGTGAAGAATGTATGATATGACCACCGGAGTCAATTTGTTTTCCTTTTCGTTATTCAAAATTTTTGTTTTAAGTTAAAGTTCAACACTATATGAATATCAAAATGAATAAATAGAATACCATTTTCTTTTATGTCATTCGCATTTTCTTTTTCATATTCTTATTTTCCTATTCGATATTCGATTTTGCTTTTTGTTATTCAAAGTCTGACATTTTATCCCAGCGTGTATGGTACCATTCGACTTCGGGTCATTCAAACGTTCATATTTTCCCTTTCATTTTCCTTTTCGATATTCGATTTTGTTATTCGAAGTCTGACATTATATCCCAGTTTAAATGGTACCATTCGATTTCGGGTCATTCAAACGATCATATTTTCCCATTCATTTTCCTTTTCGATATTCGATTTTGTTATTCCAAGTCTGACATTAGATCCCAGTTTAAATTGTACCATTCGACTTCGGGTCATTCAAACGTTCATATTTACCCATTCATTTTCCTTTTCGATATTCGATTTTGTTATTCGAAGTCTGACATTATATCCCAGTTTAAATGGTACCAATCGACTTCGGGTCATTCAAACGTTCATATTTTCCCATTCATTTTCCTTTTCGATATTCGATTTTGTTATTCGAAGTCTGACATTAGATCGCAGTTTAAATTGTACCATTCAACTTCTGGTCATTCAAACGTTCATATTTTCCCTTTCATTTTCCTTTTCGATATTCGATTTTGTTATTCGAAGTCAGACATTATATCCCAGTTTAAATGGTACCATTCGATTTCAGGTCATTCAAACGTTCATATTTTCCCATTCATTTTCCTTTTCGATATTCGATTTTGTTATACGAAGTCTGACATTAGATCCCAGTTTCAATTGAATCATTCGACTTCGGGTCATTCAAACGTTCATATTTTCCCATTCATTTTCCTTTTTCATATTCGATGTTGTTATTCAAAATCTGACACTAGAACCCAGTTTAAATTCTACCATTGGACTTCGGGTCATTCAAACATTCATATTTTCCCTTTCATTTTCCTTTTTGATATTCGATTTTGTTATTCGAAGTCTGACATTAGATCCCAGTTTAAATGGGACCATTCGATTTCGGGTCATTCAAACGTTCATATTTTCCCATTCATTTTCCTTTTCGATATTCGATTTTGTTATTCGAAGTCTGACATTAGATCCCAGTTTAGATTGTACCATTCGACTTCCGGTCATTCAAACATTCATATTTTCCCATTCATTTTCCTTTTCGATATTCGATTTTGTTATTCGAAGTCTGACATTATATCCCAGTTTAAATGATACCATTCGACTTCGGGTCATTGAAACGTTCATATTTTCCCATTCATTTTCCTTTTCGATATTCTATTTTGTTATTCGAAGTCTGACATTAGATCCCAGTTTAAATGGTACCATTTGACTGCTGGTCATTCAAACGTTCATATTTTCCCATTCATTTTCCTTTTCGATATTCTATTTTGTTATTGGAAGTCTGACATTATATCCCAGTTTAAATGGTACCATTCGACTTCGGGTCATTCAAACGTTCATATTTTCCCATTCATTTTCCTTTTCGATATTCGATTTTGATATTCGAAGTCTGACATCATATCCCTTTTTAAATGGTACCTTTTGACTTCGGGTCATTCAAACGTTCATATTTTCCCATATATTTTCCTTTTCGATATTCGATTTTGTTATTCGTAGTCTGACTTTAGACCCCAGTTTAAATTGTACCATTCGACTTCTGGGCCATTCAAACGTTCATATTTTCCCATTCATTTTCCTTTTCGATATTCGATTTTGTTATTCGAAGTCTGAAATTAGATCCCAATTTAGATTGTACCATTCGACTTCCGGTCATTCAAAGGTTCCTATTTTCCCATTCATTTTCCTTTTCGATATTCGATTTTGTTATTCGAAGTCTGACATCAGATTTTAGTTTAAATTGTACCATTCGACTGCTGGTCATTCAAACGTTCATATTTTCCCATTCATTTTCCTTTTCGATATTTGATTTTGATATTCGAATTCTGACATCATATCCCTTTTTAAATATGAACGTTTGAATTACCCGAAGTCGAAAGGTACCATTTAAACTGGGATATAATGTCAGACTTTGAATAACAAAAAGCAAAATCGAATATCGAAAAGGAAAATACGAATATAAAAAAGAAAATGCGAATGACAAAAAAGAAAATGGTATTCTATTTATTCATTTTGATATTCATATAGTGTTGAACTTTAACTTTAAACAAGAATTTTGAATAACGAAAAGGAAAAAACGAAAAGGAAAACAACTTGACTCCGGTGATATGACCATAAAAAATTATCTTAATTCACATTAGGGTATAATTAAACAAAAAGCGTAATAAAATCTATCCACGCTACCAACTTGGTGTCTCACTGGGAGTAGTAAATGAGGTTTACTCTCATGTTGAAGTTTTTTCTGTGAATCTGTATGTTATAATCATGAAAATCACTACTGCACTGATGAGACATAAGTTGTCGAAATGCGCATATGCAGAAAGTAAATTCACAGTGACTTAGGTATTTAGTTATTTGTCGCCATCCTTGTTTCCTCTTCTCTTCTTCATACAAAACACATATAGTACAAGTGATGATGGAGGGATTATATATGTCAATAAATTATTTCCGATATATTATACTTTTCTATCTATACAAATGGGTTATTTACACAATAAAAATGACACATTCGTTCTTCAAGGGATTTGTAATTATATTTTTAATTTTTTTCACACGTCTAAAGGACTAGTGTTTTGAAAGATGTATGAGACAGAATGTATTCAATTTGACCAGTATATACACAAACTATCAAGGGTTAAATTTTAAGAGTACACACAAGTAGATGAACGGGTGCTTAAACCTGAAATAACGTACAGCACAAATAGATACAAAACCAAACAAAATAATGACCACACAAGTTATCTAGTTTTTGCAACGTTTTTTTATCTGTATTGAAATGATTCCTATATTTAGATTTCACGTACACAACCTATTACCTGTGTAGAGTGTAACTATATCTTTTTACTTCCTTTCCTGTTTACAGGCCTTAAAAATGTAGATATTCTGATCACAGAAACGGTAAAGTGGTATTTATTTAAAGTCAAAGGCAACTTATATTTTGTTTAAACACGAAATGCAAATATGAGTATATTTTTTTAAATCAATATGTATTTTGATCGTTTTTCGCCAGTCATAATCTTACTTTTGTTTAAATATATATCAAAAGCAATGCATTTTAAATGACAGTTTAACCTCCGTATTAATATTATCATCATCAGTTCAAGCCACGATTTAGCTGAAATATTGCTGATGTTGGCGTTTATTACCAATCAATAAATCAATCAAATATATATCTATCTTCTAACAATATACTATTCGTGTGAAAGAAACACTATCTCGACTGCCTTGTGAAGGAGATGGGCATCGACAGTTCATCTGGAAACCCTACTTCTACCCCTGCTACAATATCGAGGGATGAGATTTTAAAAAATCACACTTCAGTTTTAGCATCATTTGGCATAAAAGCTAATGATGAAAACAATCAACTCTCTTACATCTACTTGGTACCAAAACTTCATAAAAATCCACACATACAGAGATTCATTGCCGGGTCTTACAGATGCACCCCTAAACCTCTTTGCACAGCTCCTCACTACTTTGTTGACCGCAGTCAGCGATGACCTGAAAAATTACTGTGGTAAAGCTTACTCCATGAGTGGCGTGAATCAAATGTGTGGATTCTAAAAAAATCCAAAGATCTCCTTGAACAGCTATCCTCAACCAGTCTCAACCATTGCCACAGCATTCAAACTTTTGACTTTTCTACTCTTTATACAACCCTACCGCACAAAAAATTGAAAACAGTAATTATTGCAGATTTAATACATCAATGTTTCTGCACTAAAAATGGAGAACGCAGATACACCTTTTTAGTAGTAGGGAAAGACAAGACATATTTCGTTAAGAACCACACTGAGTCAAATAAGAAGTACACCAAGACTGACGTAATCTAAATGTTAGAATTTTGTATCGACAATATTTTTGTCAAATTCGGAGGTCGTGTTTTCCAACAGACAATAGGGTTTCCCATGGAAACTAATTGTGCACCACTTTTAGCTGACCTTTTCCTTTTCTCGTACGAGGCCAAGTTTTTACGAGGGCTTACACAAAGAAATCAAAAACATTATGGTCGGTCCTTCAATTTCAGCTTCTGCTACAAAGACGATGTACTTTCTCTTAAATTTAAGGAATATTTACATCATATCTATCCCAATGAGCTTAATTAAAGAAACAACTGATACACCTACTTCAACTTCGTACCTAGATCTTTTGTTGTATATTGACGAAGATGGACGTTTGAAATCAAAGCTATATGACAAGTGTGATGATTTTAATTTCCCAATTGTGAAATTTCCCTTTCTTAGCAGCAATATACCTACCTCTCCAGCCTATGAAGTGTATATTTCACACTTGATTCGTTACTGTCGAGCGTGTAGTTTGTACAGTGATTTTTTTAACAGAGCAAAAACACTGCCCTAATAACTGCTTAGTCAGGGATTTGTTCAGACTATATTAATTTTACCCCTCAAGAAATTCTATTGCCGTCACCATAACATCATTAACAGATATGACATGTCAGGGTCCAAAATGAAGGTAGACATTTTCAGCTCGATTCACGTCTTCCCGGATTTGACTACCGATTTTGACATTTTCCTAGATTGACTCGCTTACAGTGTGACGGGTGCTGTTAACACAGCAGGACATGCTTACCCTTCAGGAGCACCTGATTTCACTTTCAGTTTCACTGGAGTTTACACTGTGATGCCTTGGTTTTGAATGTTGTGATTTCTAATTCAGATTAACGTCATTGTTTTCTGTGTCCAACGTCATTGTTTTCTCTTTCTAACGTCATTGTTTTCTGTGTCCTTGTTTTGGTCATGTTTTGGGACTTCGAGTTTTGTAAATTCCACTCCTTTGTTCCTTCGGAATTCTATTGCCGTTGTTTCTTTATTTGAGGTCGTCTAAAATTTGTCTTTTTCAGAAAGCTACCGCACAAATGGCTACCTGTCTCCATCTATAAGGTACATTTGTATATTAAAAAGATAAAATATTAGAACATGACAGTTCTGCATTGTGTTTTGTTTAATATATTACAGTCATTACATGAATGATCACAGCAAAAATGAATATCAAACTAAGGTTATGTCTTTTCTTAAACCCATCATAAGACTCAGTCATCAAACGGCGTTGGCAACATGTGTGTTTAACCACGGAGTAATCTGAAATATACCATAACATGAAAATTTTTTCCAAGCTTCCCGATTATAGAAGTCAATTTCAGGTAACATGATATTTCGCTGGACTTTGTTGTATGTAATTCATTATCTTAGACAACTATGATGTTTCAAATTTACAAAATTCTATTTTGTCAAATACAACTCAACTGAAACGTATTTTTTTTCTGCCGGATTTTAAATTCAAAACACTTCTTATTTTAAATATTTTTTAAATAGAATTTTTTTTTGTGAATGAAAATGTTTAAGTCACGCCTAACTAAGATGCTGGTTTAAAAAAAGACGCAATTCGTAAATTCACAAATCAATGATTTTTTACCTGTGATTCGAGAGTTCATAGGAAGTTGAATTTCTTTTTTTCAATTATGTTTTAAAATCATTACTGGATCAGGATATGGACATTCCTGGTTACACGGTTGGAATTAGTAATGTTTTTCCCCCCTAACATTATTGACTCATAAACTAGTTATTTTGTGTACAGCATGATACATCCTGAGAAATATTGCATAATAATCGTGCTGACTTGTGAAATATCCATAAATGTTACGCTTTGAAATATAATATATGTTAAATATGATTTTCAAATAACTGATTACACTGTCAAAAAGTTTTATTTAAGTGGTACAAAGTGGAGCAACCCTTACAAATATGTATCATTGCTTTAAATTCTGCATGTTTGCAGGAAATGATCTCACTAGCTGATGTCTTCGGAAACTTAGAATTTTTTTTTGTTGTACAGTGTCTTGTAATGGATGGGGTAATCAAGAGTGGCAAATTTCGGTGTTTCAATATATTTTGTCACAACTGTTTGGAAGAGTCGAATATTGATTAAGATTTTCAATGAAACTAATTACAAATGAAAATGACGCTCTGAAATAAGATATTTTAATGAGATATTTTTTACTGCCAAATATCACTTGCATCTCAAAAATGAGATCATCAACTTAGTATTTTTTGCCTTATATTACTCCTTTTTCAATTTTTTAGCAACATTATTTATTACGTATTTCTGAAATCCTTGCATTAAAAAAGGTTCTCTCCTCAATTTTAATTTCAATGTACATTCAACATTTTAATGTGGACTTTTAATTTTGAACCCGAGAACTCTATCTTAATAGGCTTAGGTTATTTTTAGGTACATACTTTTTCTCTTTTTGATGGTTTAATGCAAATTCATTCAATCTAAAATACAGAATTACTGTGCATATACTTCCTGTGGAATCTCAATTTTTTTTGCCATATATTATAGATTACACAGTCCGTAAATGACCTAATATGGTATATATACACGGTCAGTTAATTATTCAATTTACTCAATTTAGGTCACTTAGATACTGTGTAATGATAATATCCTGCAGCTGCTGAGAGTCCAGTACATGTCAAGAAAAAAAAAGATAAAAAAAAGTACATTGACGCCGCTTAAGGGCGGTCACTGATGGTATATCAACCAGTCACCCGATATGGAATATACACGGTCGGCACGTGACGTCTTTTGACAAATCAACATCTAAGGAATTTATTAGGAATTTACTAGAGGCAGAATATAGAATGTTTCCACTCAATTGTGGAAAATAAAACTATAATTACGTTTGACAAATATCATGCAAGAAACAATAAGTTATTACGACTTTTTCTCCTTTAATTTGATAAAAGTAAGGTTGAAATTGGGAGTCTCAAAACGCAAAAAAAAAAAAAATCGAAAGACATCTTCCTCTAGTTATCCTTGATGTTGCGTGTAAATTTCATATTTCATATCACAGACGGGCTGACGGATGGACTATTTTAAAATATGACTGGAGTTACTAGAACAGAAAGTGGATGAGTTACAAAATTTAAATCAAATCCAACAGTATGGGACCTCTATCAGATCATGCTTGAAGCTGCTTACCAAACAAAAAAAAAAGACTGCGATAAGTAGTTGCTGAAAAGAATTGTTACCAATATTATCTACTATTAACCATAAGTGTCAAAAATGAACTAAGGCGGCAAACAGAAAGTAGGCAAGAAACAGACCTTAAAGGGGATTAAACCGAACGTATCTTGGGACCTCACGCTGATGTACATGTAGTTCCTGGGAAAACTGTTACAAAAATATTTGCCATGCCGTCGATATTCACCTGATTCTACATAAAAAAAAACTTGAGATATGATAAGTAATTGCTTAGAAAACTGTTACGAAAATTTTTACCATTTATCATTTTCGTCAAATATTAAACAACTCCGCAAACAGGAAATAAACAGGCAACAGACCAGATATCAAATCCGACGGGATGCAGCAAACCAAATATAAATAAAAGCTGTGATAAGCACATGTAGCTGCTGAGAAAATGTTACAAAAATATGATGCTGCATACCAAATAACATTTTCTTTTGCCTTATTTTGTGTTGTTATAGCCTTATGTTTTCTGGAACAGAAGGTAATTGGATTATAACTCAATTCTTGATATTTGTTTTTTAGTTTTGTTTATTCCATTTTATTATTAATCATTTTGCAGGGCAGGGGGTGGGTGCATTCTTAATATTTGTTTTTATAATACTTGATCTATTCACGTGGATCTATTCATATTTATCTATTCTTAGAAAAGTATTTTTACTAGATTTAGGACCCAATTACAGTTCTGATTTAATCCGCGTGATAACGATAGAGTGCATGATTTGTCTAGGCAAGAATATCATTTCACAAATAAAAACACGTTTTGATACTGAACAACTAGCATCACAATGAGAGAAAAATGCCAAATAACACCGAAAAATTAAATAGCACAAAAGATTGTCCCTATTTTAACAGTAGATCTATTGTTAATATCATTACGCACTCCCCTCATAATGTGTATTAATTACATAATACACTGATCTGTTCTTTTATTATGTTGATGTTGAATCATGGATCCGGACCGTTTTTGTTTATTATCATCATTAATGGATTAAATGGTATTTGTTTACATTTACTACTATAAATGCACAAGTTTTAAATGCGATAAATAATTAATGAATCTATTTTAGTGTCCGTACAACACTAAGAGGAATAAGAGGAGTTTTAACTCGTTCACAATCTGAACCTGTAGAATGGGACTGTTGTGTTTTTTGCAATCACAAGACGTACAAAAAATGTGATATTCTAAAGAAAATTGAAACTGGTGACAGAATCGAGCGCATTTTGCATGCTGCAAATAAGCGCGCTGATATGAAACTTATTCATAAAATGAGTCAAGGTGATTTTAAGCAGAACGCTAAATATCACAACCAGTGCATTACAAAATATCTCGTTGATCTGAAACATGACAACACAGAAGATTGCACTGAAGATCAAGTTGATGTCCATTTCGAGGCAGCCTTCAATACATTAATTTATAACATCACCGATGACCTATTGCATAACAAGAAATCTTTTTTGATATCATCTTTGCTAGAAATGTGTGTATCATATTTGCCTCCAAATACCGATACCGTCATCACAACTCGTAGGCTTCAGCGGAAACTTGAAAAACATTTCGGTAGTTCAGTTGTAATCCAATCACAACAAGGCCAAGGTAGGTCCAACATTCTCATGAGCAGCTCTGTTACTATAGGAGACGCCCTGAAAGCGGTGGCTGAACTTAAGGCCGAGTTGAAACTGACGCAGCAGGAACAAAGTCAGAAGGCTACTAAACCAACTGATGATCAGCTTTTACATAAAGTCGCAGAAATTATCCGACGTGATATAGCTCAGTTGGAGTTATCGAATGATCACTATCCGGTATCAAATGACGCGTCTCTTCCCTCTTCATTTCAGTCTATGCCACAGTCCTTACATACACATCTCAGTTGGTTGGCAGATGAGCAGGCCTTTAAATTTGCTAAAAACCTACTATTCATTCAGATGGCTTGCAGAAATGTCTTGCACCTTGTGAATGCTAAGTGGCCATAAGTCGCAAGATGTTTACACCATTTCATATTGGTCTGGCTATACAGGTTTATCACGAATTTGGGTCAAAAAATCTTGTGGACCTACTTAATTCACATGGATTTTGTGCAAGCTATACGGAGTTGCGCCGATTTCTTACCAGTGTCGCAAACTATGAAATAGATCGAATTAGTGGTGATAGATATGTTCATGTAGGCATTGTTTCTCTTCGGGAAGGTGGAAAACTCATTCAAGAGGGTTCCGACAATGTTGACATTAATGTAGAAACAATAGACGGAAAGAACACATTTCATTCCCT